>CM035786.1:53169878-53260085 GCA_020466265.1 Siphamia tubifer
CCACATGATTCAGTTTAACCCTTTTAACTCCTGAGACTTCAGCAGTTCCACAGTAAAAAAAAGTTTGTTTTTTTTAAATAAGTGAAAAAATAAATAAAAATGGCCAAATTCATGAATAAAATGAACAAAAATGAACAATAAACTGACAAAATGAACAACAAAATGAACAAAAACGGCTCAAGTAATCAATAAAATGAAAAAAAAAAAAAAAAAAAAACTGACAAAAATAATCAGTAACATGAACAAAGTTAGACAAATGGAATAAAAATTAAAGAACAATAAAATAAAAAACAAAATGTAGAAAAATAAACAAAATGAACAACAAAATTAACTAAAACTAATGCATATTTACAAAATTCTAAATAACATGAACGAATGAGCAAAAACATTTTCTAAAAAAGAAAAAAGGGAACTAGTATTGAAATTTGGTCGAATCAGTTGTAATTTAAAACGTACTCTGGATTATAAAGTGCACTGTCACTTTTGAAGAACATTAAAGTCTTTTAAGTGCACCTTGTAGTCCAGAAAATACGATAATCTTGCTGATGGATTAAACCGTGTCAACACATTCATTTTGACAGCGCTATAGAAAAGCTAATCATTTATTACGCAATGACTACTTTTCTTCTCCATACTTTGATGCTTTATAGTAGGTGTGGTTTTCGATGCATAACTGACTGTGGATTCTTTTGACAGTTTTTATTTCAACTTGTACTTCAAGATGTGAATACTTCTTCTATCACTGGTTTTTACAAACAAGCTGTGGTTTGGGTTAAATAGTGGAATTTCACTGCGCAAGTAAAAACAAAACCGCTCAGGGAGTTCAAGAAAAAGTCAGAGGTGGTTAAAGTACTCCCATTCTGTACTTATGTAGAAGTACAGCTACGAGTGTGAAAGAAATACTCTGCTAAAGTTGAAGTACTAATTCAACTCCTCTACTGAAGTAAAAGTAAAAAAAACAACAACTTCTGAACCGTAATAATGGACAAAAGTAAAACTACATTTGTTTTTTGTTTTTGCCATGGATGAAATAATACTTATTTAACCAGGAAAAAAATAAAAACTCAAAAGTATTGAAAAATAAAGCCTTTACAGCTGAGTAACTGTGTAGAAAGTACATTTGATGGACATGAAATTATAGAAAAAAAGAAAAAAGTCATAATCGAGGGAAAGAGTTATGAATAAAATGAACAAAAATGAATAATAACAACATACAGCACAGATGAAATGGTATCCAAATGTGTGATAATTAAAAACAGAATACAAAGTAACGACTTGGTAACAAAGAAATATGTATAAAATATATGAATATAAAAAAGTATAAATACAAAAGAGAATAAAAGATCAACTCTAATAAAATAAAATTACAGACAGGACAAAATACAGCCAAAAAACAACAAGACAGTATGAGTGTTAAAGTGAGGTAGTGCAGATAGTAAATATAAATATATGTACATATATACAATGCTGGTCAAAAGTTTACATACACTAGTAAAGAACTTCATGTCATTCCTACATGAAGTTCCTACAACTCTTATTTTTCTGTTATGGAATGATTGAAACACACTCTTCTTTGTCACAAAAAACATTCATGAATTTTGTTTTAGGATTTTTGATGGATCTAGTGAAAATGTGACCAAATCTACCAGGTCAAAAATATACATAGAGCAAAGCTAATATTTTCACTGTAATAAGATTCCTGGGGTATCCATCCAGTGATCGGCAATCCAGAGATCAAGTTTTTTGGTGATCGATATTGGTGATCGGGCCAAAGAATGCTGATCGGTGCATCACTATCTGTCTATCTATAGTCGTGGTCAAAAGTTTACATACAAACAAAATAAGAGAATTATTGGAAACTTAAGACAGCCATGACACTATGTTCTTTACTAGTGTATGTAAACTTTTGACCACAACTCTATATATATATATATACATATACATACACACACAATAAGAGGATGTTGTTGCACTCACCGGCTGACCATGCTGCTGCTGCTGCTGGAGCTTTTGAACAGTCAGAGATTAAAAAACAACTGTTTCTTTTCCTGTGGGTAAAATAAAAAAGATGGAAACTGGCCTCCTCTCCTCTCACATTCTCCTCCCCTTTTCCATCCTCACTCACCTCCCCTCTTTCAAACATGTTCCTTTTCATGCCTCTTTTCTCCCCCACCACTTCTACTCTTCCTCCTCCAGCCCCTCCTCCTCCTCCAGCCCCTCCTCCTCCTCCTCCTCCTCCTCCTCCTCCTCTTTTCCTCTTTCTGTGGTTTTAACTGGAGCTGAACAAGTCAGCTTTGTCTCTTCTCCTTTTCAGACGTCTGGCCCTCACCCTCACTTTTATGCAGAAGATCCTCCTCCACCCCCTGACGACAGGCTCTGTTGTCGACCTGGGAACATAAACTCACACAAATGCACACTTACTGATGATATGGGTCAAAGGAATAAAGTGCACCTTCTAGAAACTGTTGTTTGTACAAAGTGAGCAGAAAAAAAGAAAAAAATGTCGCCTAATTAGTTCCAGATGAACCCAGGGAAAAGTATTTTAACAGTGTGTGTGTGTGTGTGTGTGTGTGGTGTGTTTGTGTGTGTGTGTGTGTGTGTGTGTGTGTGTGGTGTGTTTGTGTGTGTGTGTGTGTGTGTGTGTGTGTATGTGTGTGTGTGAGTGTATGTGTATGTGTATGTGTATGTGTATGTGTGTGTGTGTGTGTATGTGTGTGGTGCATGTTTGTGGTGTGCTTGTGTGTGTGTGTTTGTGGTGTGTGTGTGTGTGTGGTGTGTGTTTGTGTGTGTGTGTTTGTGTGTGTGTGTGTGTTTGTGGTGTGTTTGTGTGTGTGTGTGTGTGTGTGTGTGTGTGTGTGTGTGTGTGTGTGTGTGTGTGTGGTGCGTGTTTGTGGTGTGTGTGTGTTTGTGTGTGTGTGTTTGTGGTGTGTTTGTGTGTGTGTGTGTTTGTGTGTGTGTGTGTGTTTGTGGTGTAAAAGAATAATCAACCCTGTCTTGTGTTTTGTCCTCATGTCATTAGTCTTTTTTTTAACCAGAGGTGGAAAGTAACCATGTAAAAGTACTTCATTACTCTACTTGAGTAGATTTTTTTGGGCATCTGTACTTTACTTGAGTATTTATTTTTTCTGGAAATTTTTGCTCCCTACATTTGTTCATAAATATATGTACTTCATACTCTATATTTATATAAATATACGTACTTTATACTCTTTACATTTATATAAATATATGTACTTTATACTCTTTACATTTATATAAATATATGTACTTTATACTCTTTACATTTATATAAATATATGTACTTTATACTCTTTACATTTATATAAATATGTGTACTTTATATTCTTTACATTTATATAAATATATGTACTTTATACTCTTTACATTTATATAAATATATGTACTTTATATTCTTTACATTTATATAAATATATGTACTTTATACTCTTTACATTTATATAAATATATGTACTTTATACTATTTACATTTATATAAATATGTGTACTTTATATTCTTTACATTTATATAAATATATGTACTTTATACTCTTTACATTTATATAAATATATGTACTTTATACTCTTTACATTTATATAAATATATGTACTTTATATTCTTTACATTTATATAAATATATGTACTTTATACTCTTTACATTTATATAAATATGTGTACTTTATACTCTTTACATTTATATAAATATCTGTACTTTATACTCTTTACATTTATATAAATATATGTACTTTATACTCTTTACATTTATATAAATATGTGTACTTTATATTCTTTACATTTATATAAATATATGTACTTTATACTCTTTACATTTATATAAATATATGTACTTTATATTCTTTACATTTATATAAATATATGTACTTTATACTCTTTACATTTATATAAATATATGTACTTTATACTATTTACATTTATATAAATATTTGTACTTTATACTCTTTACATTTATATAAATATATGTACTTTATATTCTTTACATTTATATAAATATATGTACTTTATACTATTTACATTTATATAAATATGTGTACTTTATATTCTTTACATTTATATAAATATATGTACTTTATACTCTTTACATTTATATAAATATGTGTACTTTATATTCTTTACATTTATATAAATATATGTACTTTATACTCTTTACATTTATATAAATATATGTACTTTATACTATTTACATTTATATAAATATTTGTACTTTATACTCTTTACATTTATATAAATATATGTACTTTATATTCTTTACATTTATATAAATATATGTACTTTATATTCTTTACATTCCCAGAATAGATTCATTACTTTTTCAAACTAAACAGATGTGACAGTTTTATAAATCATTCATCAATGAAGCATTTTTTCCGTTTCAAATTTGAGACTTTTTTTCTCCTATTTTTCCTAAATTTTCGGTCCATATCTACTAAACTGAGTAACTGTGATCTGACCAAACACATTTCTATACACTAACTCACTTTTAAAGAAGTTATTTATAGATAATTTTCAGGACTTTTCTGGTTATTTAAGTATCATTTCATTCTTGGCAAAAAAATGCAGTTTTAATGTTTTACTTTGTTACAATTCAAAGTTGTACTTTTTTACTTTTATCAGTACTTCTACGTAAGACAGAATGTGGGAGTACTTTGACCACTTCTGCTTTTTTTGACGTCTTCACAAATGAAGACGCCCCTGTCACACAAAAAAGCTAATTATAATGAGAACGTTAATGTTTGATCTGTTGTTCAGTGTTGCAGAGAATAAACAGTCTGTAAATAACAAACCTCACATGTCTGAGGATGAAACGGTTGAAAAAATCCATCATGTGAGAGACAAAAAGGAAGCCAAATATGAAAGTTTGAACTGAAAATGAAACACATTCCTATGACTCATATGATTCTTTGACTTTGTTTTTTGGAAAATTCTTTCTTCATCTCTTTCTTTGGAATGAAGCGAAAATAAACCTAGGAACGATGCAACAAGTTAAGACGTCTGTTGATTTAAAGGTGATGGAGAGTAGTTGAATGGAGGATTAATCCTTGTTCTGTGATGTGATATGTAGCCCAAAACAAAATTGTTTGGGTCTGTAATGGCTCAGAAAATTCTTAAAAGGCTGTTTCAAACTCTGTGTATTAGGGATGTTAACCGATGCTTGACCGCATCAACGTTGCCTGGTCATCATTTTCTGTCGTTGGTTAAGCAAGGGATAATGCATGGCACACGAGTTACTATTGAAAAATATTCCCCGAAGGGGCGAACAACACCCCGACGGCGAAAAAAACATCCTGCATCAGTCATTGTTGTAGTGTAGGTTCTAAAGAGGAAGCTTTGTGATCTCTTCATAGCATATCTTTAAAAGTGATACATTTGAACATTAGTAATAGAATACAAATGGATATGTACGTATATATGCTAAATGGTCTGCACTTATAGAACGCTTTTCCACCTTCATGGTGCTCAAAGTGCTTTACAGTAGCGTCACATTCACCCATTCACACACACACACACTCATACTATCACATGCTCCCTGTGGTGGTGGTAAACTACATATATAGTCACAGTTGTCCTGGGGCAGACTGACAGAAGCGTGGCTGACATTTTGCGCCTACGGCGACTCTGACCACAACCAAACATTCATACGCATTCATACACCAGTGTGAGTGACACACGAAGGGTAAAGTGTCTTGCCCAAGGACACAACGGACTGACTAGGAAAGAGTGGGAATCGAACCGCCAACCCTTCGGTCAAAGGACGACCCGCTCTCCGTCAGTGATACGCGGGTCAATGTACAAACGATCTGCAACTGACCACTTTTTTAACTAGACCGTCCAGAACTCGGACTGCAAGAAATATCTTTGTAAAGGACGGACCTGACCCACTTCTGGACCCACATTTTTAAAGAGTAGTCAATAATCTTTATGAACATCTAATAACGTACCTGCATTCATTTCCTGTGCGCAGCATCTAAACCAGGGGTCCACAACCTGTAACACCCAAAGAGACATTTGAACCCGGTTTCCACGGAAAAGAAAACACTGGGAGCTGCTCATCACCTTTAAAAATGTCACTGAATGTGTCCCAAACCTTCCTTTTATTGTTTGTATGTTTCCAGAGCTTGCACTCTCCCAACTTGGCATTCTCTCTTGCTCCCTCCATACCGTAGGATACTTCCAACGTTGTACGTCACCTTTGCGGAAATCCAGTTAATAAAGTGCATTTACCAGGTTATTTTAATGTCTGTTAGTTTAATTGTTTAATTATATTTATTCAGGAACAAGTCATTTTCTATACATAAATATATATATATATATATATATATATATATATATATATATATATATATATATATATACATAAATTTTTTCCAAAATTAAAAACTTTTTATACAAATTCCCAAGAATCAGTGAGATTTTATATATATATATATATATATATATATATATATATATATATATATATATATATATATATATATATATATATATATATACATATATACTTTCTTAACTGAATGTACAGAAGGGTGCTTTAATTTTGTAACTGAAAAATTAACTAACTACTATGAGCTTGACAGCTAAATTAACATTATAGGTTTGGTATATTAAAAATGTACTTTCAATCGGTAACATAAGAAATGGGATTATTCGCCATTAATATCTACACAACAACGAGTGCTTTACCATTAGAAAGAACCAGGTCAAATCAATCTACTGTTACCAGACACCACATGTAATAAACATAAGAATTGAATGTAGTAAAATTATAGAGAATATATGAACTTACATCTTCACTAATGTACACTTACACACAAATAAAGAGACATGCAGAATGTGCAGTCACTGTCTAACGAACTACAAAGACAATTTAGCATTTAGCTTAATGCACAGCTTTCCACATGCTATTCTCACAACATATAGGCTAAAAACCATAAAGAACCCCTATTTTTAATCCTGGAAGCAGAATTACACAACACATTGTCATGTATTTGATGTATTGAAATAAACCAATTTGTTTGGAAAAATGTACACCATGCTCTGTGACTCTTCTTCATAAAAGAACATTGGGTTTTCAGCTAACACACAGTACATTTGGAGGCAGAATGCTTGAAATCCTTTTGTGTAGGAAAAACATTACCTCCTGCTGGGTCGCTCTTATCCACCACGAATTTCACATTCTTGCCACATGAACCATAGAAAGCAGATCCACACCCAATCTCATGTCCACAAAATGGGCAAAACATTTAATCTGTGAAACAAATGAAACGAGGGCTTAGAGGAGCTAGCAGGCAGAGTCAAGTTAGCAAATAAAAAAACACAATGGTGCACTTACATTAAAAAAACCCTCAAGTATAGCATTCACTGGAAAGACTGAAAGCTACTTTGATTTAGCAGAGTTTGCTAATGTTGCTAATGTTGCTAATGTTGCTAATCCATAACCATTAACTATAGAATTACAACAGCCTGAGTCAAGACAGGATACAGAAATATCAACAACCACCACCTAAAAATCAGTTCTTAAAAGTTACTCTTTAGATTAATATGACTTTATTTTAAGTGATGAAATATTTGGACTAAAAATGTGAAAAAAAAAAATAAATAAATACACTTGCTAAAATTTTGATTTTTTTGGTGTAGTTTGTAAATCCAATTTTTGTTATTCCACAATAATAAATAAATAGTGGATAAAATGAACATCTATGTTTTCTTCCATTTGTTTGTCACTTTATTCATTTGGTTAAATTTAATTCACTGCTGCCATTGTAATTCTAAGTCTTATGTGTGAAGTTGGTGAAAATATTCCAGCTAGTTTTAAGTATTCATCATGTACTAATCTGGAACTTTACACAGACAAATCAAATTCAGTCCAGGGGGTCATAAAATAACCTCTTTTTTTTATCAGCATTAGAAATCTATACCAATTACTTATAAAAAAAGGTTTGTGCCTGTTGCAACCATCCTGCTTTTCTTTTGGCTAAACTAGGTTAGCCACCTTCAGGAGTTTACACCTGCACTACCTCAACTTATTGACTTTTTAAACTTCAACATATATTTTTAAATTAATTCAAAGTTTTCCCCACCCTAGCTGACATGTCCATTGTGTTACAGCTCTGCCCTTTGGATGTTTGGTTCTCTCTCTTTAACTGTGATGAGCTGATGTGGGACACCTGTGGCAGGAGTTCACACCATTATTGAAGTGGCTCCACCTCAGCACCAGGAGCTCAGACATTGTTTTTGAAGCGAAAAGGACAGCAAATAAGTTGGTAAAGTCAGCAGTGGTGATTTCCTATGTGTGGGTACCAGCTTAAAGGAGTTCAAGGAAATAAACTGGCTGATAAGTGAACAAAGAAGGAATCTGAAAGAGCAAGAATAGACATGAAATTAATATCAGCAAAAGCAGAAGCTGAAAGTATTGTGAAATATAAGGTGAAAGGATGATGGCAGACACTATGAGAAGATGGGCGGACTGGCAGGCAGTTTTATAATATCCATAAAAAAGTGGGAGCACCAGAAGAAGGCAAGAGGAGAATATATTAAAATAAGATTTAAACAGCACTCTGCTTCTAATGCCAAAACATATAGATATTAAATGTTCATACTGTGGTCGTCCAGAAACAATAGAGCATGTTTTTATAAAATGTCCAAAGTATCAAGAAGACAGAGAAATGTTAGTATTGCAGCTGGAAAAGAGAAAAAGTACATTTTAACATAAGATATTTTACAAAGAAGCACAGGAGAAGTATGTTTAAATTCTGTTTTTAGATTTCTGAGGAGCACAGGATTGATCAAAGGAATGACCCCAGTACCCCAGTACCCCAGGACCCCAGGACCCCAGTCCAGCTGGTGGTGGTTATGCACCAATAAGTTAGTTTGCCAACCGCCATTAAAATCAAAGAAGAAGAACCGGGGGCTGTTTTGGGGTCTCACTGGACTCTGGTCCCGGGGTCCCATGTTGTCCAGTTTGGCTCCGTCCTTGCTCTTGTCATCCAGCAGTTCTCCTTGTTCGACACATTTATGATGGTTGTTGTGTCCCATTAAACCCTTTAATTATACTCTGCCTTCTCTCTCTCCATTGTGGTCATGATCTTGGAGCTGGGTCGTGACAGTTGTTTTAATTACACATGAGCTAGAACTGGTGTCTGCTCCATGTTCAGTACATTCACATGATTCTATCAAACTCTCTTTTCTCAGTTGATTCTTGCTAGTGATAGCGACAACTAGCTATGAGCAGTCATTACATCTTGCCTAAGCCTAAAACATTAAGCATTAAAAAGAACAGTAATATAATATATAGGGCAGTTACCCATAGGAACAGACCTCACTTTAACCTGCGGCACAACTGGCTACAAAAAGAGAGGAGTTTTAGAAGAAGCAGATTGTTTAGAGGGGCTACAATTGTAATAGTTTATATATATTTTTTAACTGTTATGCTAGTTTATTTTTGATTGAATTGGCATGCAATTTAGCATTGCATGTATTCAATTATTAGGACAATGGATTGATTTTGCTTAATTAGTATGTCTGTAACTAAGTAAAGCCAGATGTAGTTCAATATTTTCATTACTTCATTTGTTTTCATTTAGGATAATTAGTCTTGGGTTTTGTTTTTTTTTTAAATAATTTTTTTGCTTTTTTTCAATGTTATTTTTTGATGTATCTTTTTTTTCCTCCGCCAAGGAGGTATTGAATTTATGGAGCCCTTTAAGGGAAGTAGGAAAAAAAACACTAATGGCAAACACTAACTCAAGATCTCGCATTTGTTTTGCGTTATAACGAGTTTGTTTTGTGAAATCTCGGCTTTGATTTGCAATGTACATGTTGGCCACCAGGGGGCTGAAGCAAGAGACGACAGTTACAAACATAGCGGTCGTAAGCTGCATTTCTAATGAAACGCAGCTTCATGTAAATGCACATTGTGCATGTTACATGAACTTGTGATTTTTGTATCTTATTTTGTTTTGGGTTTTTTCTTGCGAAGACAGAGCACTCGTTACCTGGTCTGTTAGACCAGTTAAAATTCTTCAAATTGTTAATCACACAGCTACCAGTTACAGGTATAGAGCTGCATCAAACCAATAATAATAATAATAATAATAATAATAATAATAAATATTCCTCATTGTTTATTCTTGATGGCAGACACATTTTGTTTAATTAAATCAACATGGCTTCTCCACTCCTTGTGAGAAAAGTACAAACAGTAGATGTTGTGTCATGTGCTGGCAGGAAGGTTTTGACATAGTATCGTTTCATTAGAAATGCAGCGACCGCGATGTTTGTAACTGTCGTCTTTTGCTTCAGACAGCCCCCTGGTGGCCAACATGTGCATTGCAAATCAAAGTCAAGATGTCACAAAACAAACTCGGTATCTCGCAAAACAAACTCGTTATAACGCAAAACAAACAAGATCTTGAGCTAGTGTTTGCCATCAGCAGATACAGTTTCTCTCATTTTTTCCCTACGTCCCCTAAAGCCACGGTTCTCAAACTGGGGACCGCAGACCCCTAGGGGGACGCGGCGCATGTCCAGGGGGTACGCGAAATTATTCACGGTTTTGTTTTTTTTGTTATTATTATTTTTTTGCTGTTTTATTTTGAAATGCGGAAGTTTTATTTTGTAGCGAGTGGGCGGAAGTAACAGCGCTGTTTGACGCCAGCTTGACTAAATTGAGACGGAGCCGAGTCACAGGCTATTTTTAGCCACCCTGCAGCGAACATGGATCGATTTTTGTGTCCGCCAAGTTCCTCAAGAAGTGGTAAAAGAAATGACAATGACAAAAACAAACGCCCTAACCCTAAAAAGAGAAAGTACATTGATAGTTATATTGAGTTTGACAAGATCATCCCTCTCATTAAGTCTCTGTCTGTCTGTCTTCCTTTCTGTCACACACACACACACACACACACACGGTTTTGTGTGTCTTTTGTTCCGTTTATTATTTTAAAATTATTTAAAATTGTTGTTTCTGAAGTGTTCATTTATATTATAATACCTGAAAATGTGGCTGGTTTGCACAAAAGCACTATTAAAAAAGGTTATCATTGTTTCATAATAATCATTGTTGAAGTGGTTTTTTATCATTTTCAGTATCGCGAGGATGAGGGGGGACATGGAAAAATTTCACCCCTCCAAAGGGGGACCTGGGCCAAAAAAGTTTGAGAACCCCTGGTCTAAAGGGCTCCACATATTTCAAGTCAGGATAAAGCAAAAACTTCTGAATGGATTTTATGTTCTATCCATTTATCATTTAATGAAACTTTCAGGAATGACAGGTGTAGTGGCTAATTTACATAAACTATAAAACTTAATTTCAAAGGCCACTAAAAGGCACCAGGTAAGCAGATCCTACGCAGAGATCAGGGAAAAAAGGCCAATGTCCCGTCAGGCAGCTTCATTTTAATGATTTTTATTAGAAAGATCTTAATATTACAAAAAATTTCATTTTCTTATCTCCCTGACCTACTGGTGAAAACCCATATGCCCTGCCTGGTGCTCTTCCACCTGAGTGTGCTCATCAGGTAAGTAAACTCAGCTGTGCACCCACAGTGCCTGTCACCTTTCAAAATAAAAGCACATAGCTGCAACTTAACTCAAGGAAAACAGAGACAAATAATAAATGTATTAAATTGATTAGAAAGAAAATACTGAAATACTAAATAGCTCCCACAATAGGGTCAAGGAAGAACCCATTAGATTTTGAGCAATGAAGGTCAAAGGTCAAGGTCACACTAAAGGTCAATAGTTAAAAACACATCAGTGGTAATATCTCAAGATTCAGACCAAATAGAATCTGGTGTGTGTGTGGGGTTACTCACATGGTCTCACCTTCAGACATCAGATGGGTGAACACCTATGGCTTCATCACGTCATATTAAGCCTTGGCAGAGGTCTGCTGGCTCTGACTGCCTTATCTCATCATTTTAACTTTGTAGGAATGTGCAGCCATTTGTCAAGCCAATGGTGTATTTACAACCTTTGTGAGCTTGACCTTAAATCAGGGTTATTGATATTTTAACAAATCAGACAATAAGTGTGCTTCATATTAGATCCCAGATCAAAAATATGTAATATGGTTGCTTTGTGACATCACAGTGATGTCATAAGTAATCGATTATTGAAATGGTCATATCATATAAACTTTTTTTTGAGACCCTCTAAGCCCGTGTTTCCCAACCAGTGTGCTGTGAAAAATGACATAACTTCACCTGATTGGTACTGTAAGTGAGCAGCGTGATTACAGATCCATACAACAGCACACACCACTGATCCACTCAGAGCTGTTGAGCTAAGGTTGTCTTTCTTACATTCCTGCAAGTGTCAGCTTTGTGTTTAAACAGGCTCGGGTTTTGCACTAAATAAGTACATTTCGTTGCACTGTATATAATGTCAAAGTACTTTACCTTACCTAAATGAAAAACTACATTTGCATTATATTTCAATACATATACAGTTTTTTATGTGAGATTTTTCTTTGGTAGTGTGCCTTATGTTTCTAATGTAAAATATGTGCCGTGGCTCAAAAAGGTTGGAAACACTGCTCTAAGGGACTCCTATTGATCCATATAACATGGAAAATCCCATTTGAACAGTGTTTTATCAATTTTTACAGCAACAAACCATCGTAGAATGCCCAGTTTTTTTTAATGAGTTTCATCAAAAATTACTGAAAAAAATCAAGCCGTGGCGGAAGTCTGCCGTCTGTAACTGACTTATTATTTTTGTTGTTGAATGAGTTTTGTACTGTGGGATCTCAAGAAGAATAGTTGCTGCTGAGGCAGTGGCTAACAGGGCTCTGAAAGAAAGAAAGAAAAAATAATGGACAAAAGAAAAGGACAATAGAAACGAAACAGGTTTATTTCCCAGAACTTTGCATAGTAAACATGGTAAAGTGTATGTTCTGGTAAAAACCAGAAAAGCAATGATGACTTAGGGTTATTTAACACAATTTAATCTGAGATATGAACAAACATTTATCACAAAAGAACTTCTACTTCATATATATATATACGATAAATAAAACAGCTTGATATTATGAGTCAAATCATACCTTCAATTTTCACACATCTGACATCGTACAGTTTCAAAATATGGTTTCTACACTTAATTAAGGACATGAAAGGGTACAAAACCCCCCACTAAAACCAACAGTGTTAATATTGTCCATTAACTATAGCCTAAAAACCAACCAGATTAGTGAGAATATTCACATGTGAAGCTATGGTTAACAGTTTTAGCAGATTATCACATTTTCAGTCTATAGACTTTGAGAACTCAACTTTATACATTTTAAGTAAAGTGGTACCTCCACTTATGAAAGACCCCAGCTAACAAATAATCCAAGTTTACCTAAATTTTTCATCTCTAAATACGAAAGAAAATTCAATTTACGAAACCCCCGAGACATAAATTCTATGTACATTACTGTACGCACCTACGTAATGTACTTAGCATCCCGTTGGCTAGGAGAGAGCTACCCATGATGCTTTTGGTGACCTTTGACCCTCATTCATCACAGAGTTCTAACCATGCACGCGTAAAGGACAGAGCCACCGCTGCCCCCACTGAAACCCCACCACCAACCCGTAGAAAGTGACTTCTGGTGCGAATGAAAAGAAAAAGCAGCTGTGTTATCAACAGAAGTGATGATTTAAAAAAAAGGAGGAGGAGCCATCATTCCACCAACATCGACAAAAGACATGCCGGCGAAATGCAGTGATATCACACCGTCATATCTATTAAAAACATGGACTAACCAGCACTAAAGTAATTCGTTTTCTGATTCATCCGATTAAAATATGTAAAATTTAGATCTAAAATCTACATTTTCTTTTAACACATATTTTATAGAAAACTGGTAAATTATTATAATTTTTAAAGGGTTTAGGGAGTAGTATTTGGGGCCTTGGAACCGATCAGGCCGTCTACATGTAAAATGTAAAATTCATGGTAGGAAACTACTTCTGGAACAAATTAATTTTTTTAAGTAGAGGTACCACTGTATAACTGTAGCCACCTTATGAAGAGTAGAACCATGAGAACCTTTACATAGGAAGTCAAATATGCATTAAATATGTATAAATAAATTATTTTGATGATTGACATCAGATTGCTGGCCAGAGTGCAAAACATATTTATCCATAAACAGATGGTATCCCTTTGCAATACATAGAATTGAGTTGTAAATTAAAAAGTTGAAATCCCAAAAAGCTCAGTCTGTGGAAACCCTTAAACAAGATGGTAAGTAGTTAAAAAAAAAACAAGACAAGATACAGGTGACATGCAACAAAACAGAAACAAAGAAAATGCAAGAGGGACAGTTTTAGACTTTATAATAAAGGTAAATTAAAACTAGAGAGATTCTATAAAATATAAAAAGCTTAGTAAAAAAAACCCCAAAACAACAGTGACAAACTTAGAAGCAAATCCAGCGCTGCTCCTAAATTCAGAGTTCACATAAATTAAACCTAGATTCTACATATTCCCATATGGACCAGTGATCACAGAAATGCAGATTGTTTTCCCAGAATATACTCTGAAAACTGAACAAAAACATCAGTATGAAGACAGGTGAGGCCCGAAAGCAGTGACTCGGTCAGTTTACAGTCACATCTAAGTGCAGATATTGTCAGTAATCACGCTCAGCACTGAACTGGAGATTCTGAGAAGTTTCAGCTTACATGCACAGCAAGAGAATACGATTATTGTTCCACTCCCAGACACTAGTTAGCGCTACACGCCCTTTCATGTTAGCATTCTTCCGGTTGTTGCCATAGAAAAACAACCATTTAACAAAGGTGGGCAACGAAACCCAGAAAAGATATGAACCGCAACCATGAAGATACGGACCACAACCACGAAGACGCGGACCGCATGCAGACCCTCATTCCTAGGCAATACTGCTCCCGTGTGAATAATGCATAAGCCAGTTATTCAAATTTCATCTAATGTCCTATTGGCACGGGATCAGTATTATCTATGGACCACAGGTAATTTGGAATAATTACGGAGAATATCTGAGTTCTTAGTCCTGTGCGATTGAGCCATGTCTGTGATTTTCTCAGTAATAATTCCGCCGCAAATTACCAACTGTGTTTGGATGAAAGACAGACGTCCAGTGATAATTAAAGTCCCGTGTGAATGAGCATGTCTGTGTTTGTGATTTCAACTGTGCACCTCTTGTCTTTTTCTGGAGTGAATAATGGAGGAAGCGGCCAAAATTGTGTTAGCATGTGGTAAAATGAAGATATGGTCAGGCCATATTTATATTTAAAACTATCTGAAGTTGTCTCTATAGATTCAGTCGGCTTTTTTCCAGAGGGAAAGCTGCTGCTAATAACTGGAGATTGTTTACATCTGCACTGACCCCGCTCTTATTTTGAAGGCGTTGAACAAAAAGGGACTGCATCCCTATCAATGGCATTTTCCTTCTTTATTCTTATGCATACTTTGTTTTCGTACTACCTTATTAATGTATTGAGACCAAATGGGATCTTGTGAACTTGCAACATATCCACTCATAATGTCTGGAATTTGTGTGAATTACGGACTTTAGTTTATCCTGTCTGGATGTGCCACAATATAACACAGAGGTACGGGGAGGTAACTGCAAATTACCAGTGGTCCACAGATAATTATCCCATGTGAATAGGGTATAAGTGCATGTAAATGTACTGATGTAAAAAGAATGTTTAAGTTACTAAGACCCAACAAAGAAACTATTCAGACAAACCCTGCTTCAAATGTGTTCTCACTGCATACAGTAAATAATGTGAACTGTCCACCTGCTTTCATACAACTTAAGCTATCAACACACATCACTACTACAATACACCTTTACTACTGTAGAAGCCTCCCAGATACATTTACTTTACTCTGTAGCACGTAACGGAAGTGTCGTTTTCCAATGTCACAGGAAAATGTTAATGACAGTAGGTAGAGTATCAGTGCATTTTCAGTGCATTAGCCTCTCTGGCTTCTACGACGGGAATACTGTTGGTTCAGTTCCTGATGCTGAAAGCTTTGGTCTTGATATTGAGGAGAGGAGGTTTAATCTTTGGTTTGGTGTTGGCATCAGAGGGAAACCGACGACTGTAGATGTCTGGGTACTGTTTCTGAAACTGAAGAAAAGGAAGAATGACTGAACAATTACTTCACTACCATCTGACATAATCGTATTCATAGAAAAAATAAAATAAATCAGACTAGTAGTGTAGTGTTGGATTTTATTTTCAGGCAATTTCAAACACTTTTTAAATGGCCAAAGGGCACAAATCGTACAGTATTTCATATAAAACAGAAATATGTGACCCTCTAGCACAAAACCAATCACTTGGGTGAAATTTGATAAATTCAGATTTTATATTTATGTAAAGTTTATTAAAAAATGTTTGTGTGACACCAATTCAACCAATCAGATGCCGTTTTTCAACATCGCCATAGCAACAAGGGGTTTAGTTTAGTGGAGAAGGCTTTGATCTGAGGCCTCCCATTGGTTCAAATCTATAATTCTATAGATTTCTATTTAAGGGTTGTCTAGAGGGAATCCCCATCTTTCCAACGGTACCAAACATGACGGGGAAATACCCAACGCCAGTGCCAAGGAAAGTCGTGTTTGGAGTCGATTTTTCTTAGTTTTAGACTTAATTACTGTCAGAGTCAGTTGTTGTTCTTCCTAAAAGACATGATTTGAAGAACTTACGCTAGGAATTTAACAAACACTCATAGTTAGAAGTGTTCAGAAGACATTTTATTTGGATTTTATGAATAAACTACAAATTTGATCATTTGGACCCATATAAAGGTATTTGAGGCTAAAGTTAGAAAAACTGCTGTAACAGTTGTGACTGATTTTATGCTGGAGGGTCACATAACAGTACTGTTCTGTGTTCTGTGTCATGGGCAAGGGATCAAATACTTCAACTATTGGGGTTTTTTTTTCTTACAAATGTAAAAATTTCAACCATTCTTCTGTCAGCAAAAATAAACCAATTCTATATGCTTTCTGTATATTTGTTGTAAATATATTTGCATTGTGAATTGGTTTCTGTACTTAAAGGGGGCATTTAAGTTTGGAAAACAATTTTTTAATCTTATTTGTGTCACACTGGAGGCAAGAGGGTGAAGTGTCTTTGCCCAAGGACACAACGGACTGACTAAGAGAGCGGTAATTGAACCACCAACCCGTCAACTAATAGACAACCCGCTCTACCAGCTGTGCCATGGCCGCCCCAATGGCCTTTTGTACTAAGTAGAACAAAAGGCCTCAAAATAAACCGTGCAAGGCAACATAAGGAGCATCAGAGCATCTTTATCTTGTTAGGTCACATTTTGCCAATTTGTCAAAAGTTTCTTTACCCCACACGCGTTTATTTGACCAACATCCAAAATAACAGCTGGAGTGAAGAAGCTAATTATTTAATGTTAAATTTGTACAGGAATGTCTCGTCACCTGAACCCATCTTATCCTCACTAGGGTCACAGGGGACCTTATCCAGCTACAATGGGTGAAGGCGGGGTACACCCTGTATGAGTCTCCAGTTCATCTCAGGACTGAACATATATAGACAAACAATCACTGTCACATTCACACCTATGGACGATTTAGATTAACCAGTTAACCAGTTAACTAGTTAACCTGTTAACTAGTTAACCAGTTAACCTATCAGTGCATGTCTTTGGAAGGTGGGAGGAAACCAGAGTACCTGGAAAAAACCCACGCAGATATGAGGAGAACATGTCAACTCCACACAGAAAGGTCTGGTGTGGGAATAGAACCAGGAACCTTCTTGCCATTAGGCACGAGTGCTAACCACTGCACCGCCGTGCTGCTCTGTATAGGAATGTTTCTATGACAAAGTGGTTTTGATGCAGGCTTTAACCACATAGTTCTGTAACAGTTTACACGACAGTTTCACCAAAATGCAGACTCCAGGATTTCGCGATGTTGCGATTTGCAACTTCAACACAAATTCAGCCAATTCCCTTGAATTGGGAGTGACATTGCATGCAAAATGTGACTAATCATTTGCGACGTCCTGAGTTGCTCCTTCTGCCTTTTCCTGTTTACCTTACAGTAGGAAGCAGCATGTGTGCGACCAGCAGTTTGCATTTGACGACTAAAATGATGCACTAGTACCAACAGGTGCATTTGGAAGAGTACTTTTTCTGCTGCATGTTTGTCGTCCAGGTAATATTTTATTTGCCATATTTGAAAGGTTGTCTTAATATCTCAGTGTCTTTGTTCTATTTCTGTCAGAAACTGCCTCTACTACACAATACACCAGACTGGGAAAGTAACTAAGTAGAAGTACTTCATTACTGTACTTAAGTAGTTTTTTTTTAGGTATCTGTACTTTACTTGATTGTTTTTCTAGTAACTTTTCACTTTTATTCCCTACATTTGTACATAAATATCTGTACTTTAGACTTCAATTCTTAGAATACTCTTACTTTTTCAAACTAGACAGAATGCTAAAATTCCAAAACACTAAAACTTCAGAGCAAAATTGTGACTTTATATATCATAATTATGACTTTTTTGATCAATGTATCCATTTTATCTCATAATTTCAGCTCTTTTTCCTCATAATTATGCATTTCTTATTGCATATTTATGACTTTTTATCTCACAATTGTGACGTTATGTCTCATAAATATGCGTTTTTATTTCATAATTATGACTTTAATTTCATGATGAATTTTTATTTCAAATGCAACTCCCCCCCACACCCCCATTTTACTTTAATTTCCTGTCCAAACCCACTAAACTGTGGCCTGATCAAACACATTATCTACACAGTAATTCACGTTTAAGGTCTTTAGTTTTAGATACTTTTAAAACCTTTTCTGATCTTTCCTGGTTGAACAAGTATTTCATCCATGGTTAAAAAACAAAAATGCAGTTTTACTTTTTACTTCATTACAATTGAGAAGTTGTGCTTTTTTTTTTTTTTTTTACTTCAGCAAAGGAGTTGAATAAGTACTTCTACTTTTACCAGAGGATTTTTTTTCACACCAGGAGCTGTACCTCTACTGAAGTACAGAATGTGAGCACTTTTACCACCTCTGCACTACACTGTACACAGCACTAGTAATAATGTTTTTTGTTTTGACAGGCTGAGACATTTGTATTATGTTTCATAACTTCATGTAGTGTTGTGAGGTCATATGAACTTTAACCTTTTGAACCAACAGGTACATTTGGAAAAAAAGATATATTTAGTTGTATTTTTGTAATCCTTGTAATCATTTATTTTCCATCTGGATAAAAGGTAGTTTTGAAATATTACTTAATTTTAATTACAAAAATGGAAAATCACAACTATTTATTGCAACTTTCACTTCCTCTCACGACAAAAGCCTAAGAAGCACCACAACTTTCAGCGCAATTTTTCAGCAAAAACTCATGTAACAGACATTTTAGGACGAAACGGAGGGAGGGGCTCGGAGTACAGCCGCTGCTCCTCCATGTCGAGGGGAGCCAGTTGAGGTGGCTCTGGCATCTTGTGAGGATTCCTCATGGACGCCTCCTTGGGGAGGTGTTCTAGGCATGTCCTTCTGGGAGGACACCTCTGGGTCGACCCAGGACACGCTGGAGGGTTTATATCTCTCGGCCGGCCTGGGAATGCCTCGGGATTTCCCTGGAGGAGGTGGCTGGGGAGAGGGAAGTGTGGGCCTCTTTGCTGGGGCAGCTGCCCTCGCGACGCGGACCCGGATAAGCGGAAGACGACGACGATGTACTTTTATGTAAAGTACCTTCAAATGTCCTGTACACAAAATGTGCAATACAAGTACAGTTGTCTTGCCTAGTACTGACAGGTGCATTTCAAAGAGTACTTTTTCTGCTGCAATTTTATCATCCAGGAAATATTTTATTTGCCATATTTTAAGGGTTGTCTTAATATCCCAATGTCTTTGTTCTATTTTTTGTCAGAAACTGCCTCTACTACACAGTACACAGTACTTATAATAATGTTTTTGTTTTGACTGGCTGAGACATCTTTTCTAACTTCATGTAGTGTTGTGAGGTCATATGAACTTTAACCTTTGAACCAACAGATGCATTTGGGAAAAAAAATATAAACATTTATTTATATATATATATATATATATATATATATATATATATTTTTTTTTTTTTTTTTTTTTTTTTTTTGCATTTTTGTAATCCTCATAACTGTTTATTTTCCGTCTCTGTAAAAGGTAGTTTTCAGGGCCATATCACAATTCCTTTCATTAATTTTCCAGTAATTAAATATTTGAAAGATTCGTTAATTTTTATTACAAAAAGGGAAAATCACAACTATTTATCGCAACTGTCACTTCCCCCCGCAACAGAAACGTAAAAAGCACCTCAACTTTCATCGCAATTTTTCAACAGACATTTTAGGCTGCAACATTCTGAAAAAAGGCCCGCCAAATCCTGGAGGGACTGAATATGAGAATATGTAGGTACATATACAGAGGGTTAAGGTTCATTTAAATAAATAGGTACAACAGTTAAATGTTTACTACATCCAAAGTCTTTATACTTGCAGCAGTTGGACCTGATGACAATGTCTTGAGTTTTTTTTTACCTGCTTCAGTTTTTTGCGTCTGTCCTTCTCGTTGATGTTTTGGTCTGTCAGCAGGATCTCCAGTAACTCCTCCATGGCCTGTTGGGAAGATTCCACCTTTTGCTGTTCAAACTCTGCGTCACTAATCTGACGGCAGAACGCGTACATTGGCATCGGGAGGCAGAGCGGCTCGACGCCATCAACAACATGGACACCATCGACTGGGACCTGGGATCAAAGGAATAAATATGTATATATATATATATATATATATATATATATATATATATATATATATATATATATATATATATATATATATATATATACATACATACATACACATACTGTAGATATACAGTATTTTCCACACTATAAGACGCACTGTCACAGAATAGTTTATTTTCCTGGGTTTTCCATATATAAGACGCATTAAGTGAAGTAAAAACCATGAGATAAAAAGTCTAAATTACGAGACAATTATTATTTGAAAACAACCTGTTAGTAGGCTAAGCTTTGCTGGTGCATACAGCTTCATTTATATTTCCAATGAAATACTTGCTTATGTTTTTTAAAAAAGAATCCCACGAAGTCGTGAATTTCCAAAGCGTCTAACTCTGCAATCAACTATTACGGACTTCCTCCTCAGACGTCTTATGAATCCACAGGTCCATGTCTGTAGATCAGTAACCGTGGACACACTATCTGAGGACATGAAGACCTCACTTGGGTTTGTCTTTAGGGACCCTCTACTTACTACCACATAAGTGTGATGTTGTTTAGAACTTTAGAAGAGTTCGTCTAAAAATACAGTTTTGTGCCGGTGAAAAGGACATGTCTTAATCACTTCCATGTTAATCCAGTTTGATTCAAAACGGAAAAATCTCAGTTGTTAATGTTCATCCAGATGGTGTGATTTAGATGTCGACTATATGCATGTACTCCCAATCATCCAAAAAAATTAACTAAATTGATTGTTACTCCAGATAATCCCTTTAAATTGTGTACATTTAGGCTTTTTATCTCATAATTTTGACTTTGCTTAATGTGCCTTATAGTGCGGAAAATACGGTATTATATATTGCTACAAAAAAACAAAAACCAAACAAGATAAATAAACAATACCAGTTCTGAGTAATCAGTCTGCACTGAGCATGAAGGCATGCAGTCTAACTAGCAACACAGACACTAAAAAAAAGAAGCAGCAATGTACACGGCAAACCTAAACAAAACAGATTTTTTATTCTGAATAATCCCTTTAAGTTGTGTACCTGTGCTGTACGTAGATACTCTATATGGTCCGTGATTGCACTCAACAGATACTCTGGGACAGCCAGGATCCTTTCTTGATGGTCCATGAGAAATGACACCAGTCTGGTCGCCAGAAGCTCATCCAAATCACACTCCTCAGCACTGCCCAGAACACAGCCCGAAAACGTGTGAACCATCTAAAAACAAAAAAGAACATAAAACAAATATGTGTGGTTCAGGTGAGACAAAAAGCCAAGAATATGAAGTCTGATTAAAAAAGGAACCATGAAGAAATGAAACTAATTCATAAAAAATATGCAAGTTTTTGAGGAGACGTGGTCACACCAGTGTCCGGGTGCCTATGGCCGGGTGGAGGCGGGGCATGTCCACATTCTGGCTGATGCGCGACATCATCCTCATGAGGAGCTGCAACTTCCTACGGGACGAAGGAGGCAGGAGGAGGGTGCACAGCTGCAGGGCTTCCATAGCTACGCGCTCACACTGAGGCTGCAGGACGCCTACGTACAATACGAACATACACCGTCATACAGTGATGAAGACACACCTGGGTCATTTTAATCAGCAAGGAATCAGTTTGGTGGCCACATTCATCCATAACTACTACACAATTGATGAGTGTGTGGATGAATGGAAGGATTATTGAAAAATGACTGTATTAGAAACTATAGAGTCAGACAAGTAAGAGTCACTGCTACATTTCCTGCTTCCATCATATTGGTCACCAATATGTCACCCTGGACTATAAGGCGCACTTAAAATGATTTAATTTTCTCCAAAAACCACAGTGCACCTTATATATGGGTTAATTCTGGTTGTGCTTAGTGACTTGGAATTTTGACTTTTTATTTCATAATGTTGGTTTTTTATCTCATGATTTTAACTTTTTGTCTCATGATTTGGGCTTATCTCATGATTTTTTTTCTTTTTACCTCTGAATTGTAACTTTATTTCATGATTTTGTTTTTTTTATCTCATGATTTTGGGTTTTCATCTCACAATTTTAGCTTTTTATCTCACGATTTTGGCTTTTATCTCATGATTTTTGTTTTTTAATCTCATAATTTTAACTTTGTCTCATGATTTTGGTATCTTATAATGTTGACTTTTTATTTCATGATTTTGCCATTTTATCTCATGATTTGGAGTTTTTAATCTCATAATTTTAACTTTGTCTCACAATTTTGGCATCTTATCATATAATGGCAACTTTTTATTTAATTTTTACTTATCTCATGATTTTGACTTTGCTTCATGTGCTTTATAATCCAGTTCGCCTTATAGTGCGTAAAATATTGTATATTATATTACTACAAAAAAACTAACTCCAACATAAATAAACAATACCAGTTCTGAGTAATAAGTCTGCAGTCTCACTAGCAACACAGACACTCCAAAAAAAGTAGCAAAGTACACGGCAAAACTAAACTAAACTGCAGTCGGGGAGAAAAAACAAACAAGCAAATGAGACGAAGCAACACAGCTTAATACTCCACGTGTTGAGAATGTACAGTGTCCAGTTTTAGAAATGCTTTTTGCACGAGAACTTGTCATAGATTCACAGTAAATCATTGGTGAACTCTAGAGAACTTAAAACTACTAAATGACTACATAGTGGTTAGGTGTTAGATGATTAGTGTGATTAGATATTAAACAGCATGCAGATACAGATAGATGGGTAAAGGGGGTGGATCTTACTGTTCTCAGGTTTGGGTTGGGGGGACTGGGTGTGGCTGGCGGGTGCACACGCAGGCGCTTTGAACAGCGAAAGAGGTCGAAGAGGCTTAGACAGATCCAGAGAGCTGAGGCAGCGGCGGACAGGGGCGGGTGCACGAAGCGTCCACAGATTGCAAACACTGGAGGCAGGTCTGGGCCCACTGGGCTCTGGAGCAGCAGTGGAGTCATGTACTTTGGCAACAGCAGAAGAAGAGGAGGAGGAGTGACCGGTGCACAGTGAGGGGGGGCGTGAAGAAGCGGACGTGTGAAGCTGGGGTGCAGGAGTGTTTACATTGAGGCAGCTGGCTGCTCGAGCCGGCAGCCTGGTTTCTTTGACTTCCTCCTCTCTGGTTTCGACAACAATATCCAGACAGCTACCTACGCTGCGAGGCCGTAAGGGGCGTGGCCTGAAGGCTATAACGGGCCCGGCGCAAAGTCTCCTCCTACTGATGACACCTGGAAGGTCTGGGTAAGTAACGGGAGTTGTGCTAGACACAGATGAACAGTCTGAGTAGTCACTAGATGTTGTGACCACGCAGCTATCGTTCTGACTCTTATTACTTGAGATGCAGGACGCCAGGCTGTCCGTGGACACAAACAGCCTTTTCCGGTTCAACAGGGAAGGTTCGTCTTCGATGGTTTCTAATGAGCAGCTCCTGGTTCGAGGCCTCAGATTCCAGCTGCTGCCTCTTACCTGAGTGTCGTCTGAAATGGTGCAGCTCTCTCTCAGCGTCGCTAACCGTGAACGAAGCACTTCACTCATTGGCGATTCCGCCTCATCGCACGTTCCCTGTCTGAGAAGCGACAGGAGGAGGCACTCTGTGGAGCGGAATGACGCCTTGGCTGGAGGGGGTATTGAGGGAAGGTCGGCCTTCTTGCGCTTCCCGAGGTGATGAGTGTTGGGCGCTGGGACATACCCGCAAAACACTGGATGCAGAAGGGATGCCCACACAAAAGACAGAGAGAGACAAACATTTGCAGGCAGAGTGTGAATGCAAGCAGACAGTGGAGGGAAAAGGGAGAGGCTTTCAGGCCTCGTCCAAACATTACCATTTGAGTTAATCCAAAACAATTTGTTATTAATTGGGCCTCGCACGGCATCTGGGGTGCCCCCAAACCGAAATATTTTGAAAACGGGTTCCAGAGTGGAAAGACCAGACAACAGAGTAAATTCGTTCCTGTCACGCTGGATTAAACAGAGTGGAGAGTGAAAAGCCCATTATTGTTTGTGGCTGATGCGTGCTTTATGCTGGAGGCGCTTCCACACTGACCACAGTAAGCGCAGGTCGCAGAGCTACGTACGTTGCAGCCGGTACCAGAGCTGCATGCCATGTTACATGACAAACAAGTTCTGAGTGCGAACATTACGAACATGTACCAGTCATCTTTACAGCTAAAAGCCCTGGCTTTAGTGCTAATAAGGAGAGGAGACGAGCAGCATGAAAAAGGAGGATGTGGGTCCATTCAGTTTTGATGGCAAAGCAGGAGTTGGGGGAATATAGGCTGGTCTGGGAGTTATACTTCCACAATGACTGCTTTGAGGTGTACTTCAGGTTAACCAGGGACCAGTCTGACTGCCTATTATAGAAAGTTGAAGCTCAGGAAACTGGAACATGGCATTGATGAACTGTTCCTCCATTACGAGCATATACAGTCTATGATTATGAGTTGTAAGCTCTGTCACTCAACAACCTCTCTCCTATCGGACACAACAGGATGTTGTCACAGCGCACTCCGCCGAAATTAAACGTTCCTCAACTCCTGTGTGCTACTCAGCCCTTGCACATACACAATGAATGCGTATTCTGCCTGCCACTTACGTTTGCCACGATCAGTGTGGAAGCACTGTTTGCACAAGCACTTTACCTCTTCTAATGGTACAGCCACACCAAAGGGAATTTTCAAATCCATCCGTCGAGATTACATACAAATGGCAAGACGTGTTTGGATGCAGATTCACCCTGGGCAGTGCGTTGGAAGCATTGCTGCGGTGCATTGGAGCGTCTGGGCGTTGGAGTGGCATGTCCTTCCTCAAATACGCGTAAACGTTCGAGTTGAAAATATTGAACTTTTCAGGCGAATTCGCACAACGCCGGGCCAATCAGCGCTGAGACGCTACCAATGTCATGACAGAATGACGTATGATGTTTCGACCGACCCAGAAGGCGACAGACAGAAAAACTGAGCCTGAAATAGCATTGAAAGCGGATGTCATCTAGACGCATTTCCTGGAGGAGGTGGTGGTATTCCCTGTGCTACAGGCATTTCTGCACGATCGGATGAACACAAAAGTGACTGCGTCTGGCCCTTGGCATGTGGGACCTCCAGAGCAGGTACAGAGCAGCAATCCAACTGCCCTGAGCCATAAGACATGTTCTCACTATCGGAACTTCCGGGACTTTTGTGGGGGAACTACTTCTGACCGGGCCATCAGTTAGCCCAGTCCCCTCGGACGTGTGGCTCCATACAGAAATGGTGTAAACAAACCTTACCGATGTCCACCAGCCTGCAGTATAACCTCCTTTTGCCGTAGCCCACCTGTCATGTCATTTTAAGTAGACCTGTCAGATGGATTATACAACTTACCCACCATGCTTTTGGGTTGTCATGGTAACAACTTACTGTCCCAGTCTCCAGATGCTATAGAAGTTCTAGCTTTGCATTTTGTTTACGTTTTGAGTAAACATTCTAAACTGGCGCGAGGCATACCACATAGATTAACTGTGCTCTGCGTTCACTATTAATACATTCTGTCTTGTATTGCTTATGTTCATATTCAGAATTTTTTAAATTATGCTATGGAGAGATCGCAAAGCTTCTTCTTTATAACCTACACTACATGCAAATGTTTGTGCAGTTTAATGACTGGCGCAGGCTGGTTTTTGTTTGTTTTTTCACCAACAGCAGAAATTTATGACCGGACAACGTTTATGTGGTCAACCATCTGTGACACGGTCGACGGTTAACATCCCTAACATGGACACGGATGAAGTTGGGATGTTTGTTGCGTTTGTGCTGTTGCTTTACACAGTAACGGTATAAGAGACTGAAAGAACAAGAGTTGCTATGGAAGAAGCATTCTACAGAGATGAATGAACCAGAGAGCTGGAAATGTGAGAAAGTCTGCTTCGTCGTGTAATAAACTTCCTTCAGCAACTACTCGAGTAAAAAAAAAAAAAAAAAAAAAAAACACTACTCGAGTTGTTTGTCATGATCTGATGATGTAATTTTGGACAACCAATCTGCACAACTTCTACCCAAGCGGGTCTATCGGGCCGTTTTGGAGTACCTAGCCTGGGGTAGATACTCCGTTAGTTCCTTTAAAAGTTCTGATAGGGCCGTTTATTAGAACATCCCGGTCTTTGGAAACGCTCACATACCGTGATGTTCCTGTAAAATGTCCTGGAAGTTCCGATAGTGGAAACGCCTATGGTTGAGGACAGACTGAATTGGCGGGATAGATTTTGTTTATCCAGTGACCAGACTCGGGTGATGCGCTGGTGTTTACGCGGCGCGTCACAGGTGTACAAGGAAAAATGTGCATTTGGTGTGGCTGTAGCATAATTGTATCTGGTGGGACTGTCTTACAGCGCACCTTGAGGTGTGGGATGTGTACTGCATTGTTTCCAGCACGTATATCATCACTATCTTTACGCGAAACATTACTGATCTGTCCCCTTTGTGGACACGGTATCTTTTTTATCCGGTATCAAATGAATCCGCATTGCGTTAATGTGTGGACGTGGCTTTAGTTAGTACAAAACTCCATTTAAAGACAGAAACCATCAGCTGGTCAGACATAACACATAACATAAATCCACACAGAACAAACAGCTGCTCATATCACGGTTAGGAGTCCACAAACCAAAGGGACAACCAAAAACCGGTTAGCAATCGCAGGTACTGTTAAAAATACAATAAGCACAAATGGATGCATCACATCAATGACATGTTAACGTGAGTGAGAAACTCTGTAGTCACATTAGACATCATCAGTCTGAAAAATGTAGCTACTCTAAAATGAATCACTTTGGCATCCATTTAGTTTTTAAGAGGCGCGACACAAAAACTAACACTGAAGAATGATGCAACAAGGACAGTTTTTCATATTCAGAATTAAAGCTCACGAAGATGCTGACAATGATTTTTGAATATGTACGAATTTTCAGATGTATGGATTTAATGCTTCTTAAATCAATCTGCAGGCATTCTAAACCCATTTCGTTTGGAGTAACAGGAAATAGTCCACCTACCCAGGACATTGATAAACAACTCGTACAGTTCATATGTGAGTAACGGCTGTGGAAGGCTGTAGAAATAATCAGACACCGTTCTGAAGACATCCCTCTCAAAGCCTGGATATGAGGGCTGGGTGCTGTCATACTTCGGCCCTATAAACAAACAACAATTAATACTAGTCATAACTCTGGTTTGCACTGATTGACAATATTCGTACAGAACAGAGATGTACAATTGAAGATCTTGGTTCCAAAATGCTATATAATCAAACTTCACTGTTTTGAGAGAAAAAAAAAAAACACTTTTTTTTTTTTAATTTGTGAAGAATGTGAGAAAACATCAGCAATCATTAACTTCTTTTTACAGAAGCGACAACAGTCGTTAATCTCCATAATCCACCATTTTGTTTAGTCATTCCTAACTTTCTCCGGACTCCTCCGTCAACTTCCCGGCGCTCTAAATATGTCATCCTAAAGATTAAGCTGATTGGTTGTAGTACCGTCCTATTGCATACAGAGGGAGTTGAAAGACACCCGTTTAGCCCCGCCTCCCCTGACTATGGAGCACCACTAGACCCATATATGGAATGAATAGGGATAGCACTGCTAGGCTAGAAATCAGCCATAAAATGAGCAAAATGGCTAAGCCAGTTTCTATTCCATGGACACAGCCATTTGTAGCCTCTGATTCGTTGAAGAGATGTCTCTTTTCGAGGAATAACACTGGCAGCATATGCAAAAGAGCATATGTAGTAATCTATGGTAAATCTATGGTACATCGTGCATTTTGGAACCCACTCAATATACTAGGCAAATGAAATGACAATGAAGGGGAATTTCCTGGCAAAATCTCCCACTTTTCTGATTTGCCATTTATCACATTTTAGAACCAAGGTCTTCAATTGTTCTGCTGCTACTCACAGTTAGCCAGGCTCTTCATGGCAGACAAAACCCAATGGGGGAGGTCATCTGGAGAGATGAGTGACATGTCACATTTTTTTTGCTCATGTATGTTTTCCATAAATGAAAAGGTAGATGCTAGATTGGAAGGTCGACGCGATTTCAACACTGAGATAGTTCAAAGAGGATCATAACACTGTAAATTGTTAAATTTCACACTTGAAAGATGACAGCACTGTTGAAAGGAGATCTGGCAAAATTTATCCAGTCCACCGAGGACAAATCTAGGTGTAAGTTTATTATTTTTTCACTAGACCGTATGACAAAGGTAAAGACAAATGTAATGAACAAAAATGCTGTGTGCAATGTTCATGGAATCAATAGCATTTAACATTCATTATTAGTGTATAAATAACTGTATAATTCAACAGAGGTTTTTGAATATAACTGACTGAACATTGTCAAACATATCTGACTTGTTAAAATTAAACATGCTACAAGTCATTGAAACCTTATTTCACTGTCACTTTATTATTTTATTGTCACTTTGCATCACCATGGCCTTCCTCTCTGTCTAGTTTTGGTGGTGTACAGGGAACTGAGGAAAAAAATAAACAGTATTCAATGAGTCAGTACTCTAACCAGGTTCAGATGACTATAATAAATAAAAAAAACTACAGTATTTTCCACACTATAAGGCGCACTAAGTGAAGTCAAAATCATGACATGTGAAGCCAAAATCATGAGATAAAAAGTCAAAATTCCAAGTCACTAAGCACAACCAGAACTGATTCATATATAAAAGGCGCACTGTGGTTTTTGGAGAAAATCAAATTATATTAAGTGTGCCTTATAGTCTGGAAAATACAGTAATTTAATGTCACTTTAAATCGTCACAGCCTTCCTTTCTGTCTAGTTTCAATAACGTACAGGAAACTGTGTAAAAAAAACAAAAACAGTATTGAACGAGTCAGTACTCTAATCAGGTCCAGACGAATATAATAAATTAACAAAAAAAAATATCCTAACTCCATCCTTGTGGCCCTTAGATTTGCCAAAATACTCCACATGCAAAGAAAAAAATAAATGATAGCACGCCATGAAGAAATGTGTCCAATGAAATGCACCCGATTCAGTGTCACATTTCAGGCCATAGCATCGCAACCTGCAGCAGAACGTCCGCCCCTTAGTCCCATCCCTCGTTCCAATCTAGCATCTACCAAATGAAAACCTACAACTCTCACTTGGGCTCTTTATAGGTATACTTTCTGTTCTTCCATAGGTCACAAATGCAGATATGAAATTAGCATACAGTTGTGGAAAAAATTATTAGACCATCAAAAGTCATCAAAAATACAATGGTTATGTAATTCCTGTGTATTATGTGGCTAAAACAGACAGAAAAGAAATCACGGAATGCCTAAAAATCACTGATTTTGTCAGTACAATGACATATTGGTGTAAGAACTGAATTGATTTTGTTTATCAAGACAACATGTTAAATGGATAAATATCAGCTATGAAATTAAACTATTATGAACTATTTTTTGTTGTTATATTTGTCCAAACAAATGTCCCTTTACTTGTAATCAGGCAATGAAAAACAAGAAATATGAAGAAAACAAGTGTGGTCTAATATTTTTTTCCATGACGAGGTCGATACAAACGACAGACAAGAACGTGACACTTGCTGCTATCACTGAACAGTCAAGTTCAGTAGTGCTCAACCCTGGTCCCCGAGAGCTACTGTCCTGCATGTTTTAGATGTATTCCTCTTCCAACACACCTGAAAGTCATTGTCTATCTTCTGCAGAACTTGATGAGAGGTTTATCATTTGAATCAGGTGTGTTGGAAGGGGGGGCTAGTGATTGACAATGTATGAAACTGTGTACTCCTGTTTAACTTCTGTACCCCTCAAGCTTAAAAATGGGCACCAGGTGAATTGTTTGTGGTTATGTCTGAAAGTTAAGGAATTTTGGGGAGAAGTTAGAGATAATTTACAGGAGATAATATCAGTGAAATTAAAACTGGAATATATATATATTCAGTTCCAGGGGAAAAGTTTTTTTCTTTCCTTTTTGAGAGACCACTGCTTCAAAATTGCGTAATGCACTAATGGGTACTTTTTTGTCGTGTTACGTTCTATGTATGTATGTATACCTTGAAGTAATCCACATAAAATCCCGATGACAAAATTCTTATAAACCTGGGGATATTACAAGCAAAGACAGTGATCATTCTGTGATGGAAATAAATGGGCAAACCGATTATTGCACAATAGCTTAAAGAGCTGTGTTCATGTGTACCACTGGAAAAGATCACATACACTTTAAAACGATTATCCAGAGTAAAAATCACTTTCGCTCATTTAATTAGATGATTAAGAGTACATACATATAGTTGACATCAAAATCACACCATTTGGATGAGCATTGAGAAATTTTGATTTTGTCGTTTTGAACCTGTGTTAACATGGGACTGATTAGGGCATGGCTTTTTCAGACACAAAACGCTATTTTTTAACCAAGTCTTCCAAAGTTCTAAACAACATTATATTTACATTGTAGTAAGTAGAGGGTCCCTAAAGACAAACCCAAGTGTCCTGAGGTCTTCATGTCCTCAGTGTGTCAACAGTTACTGATCTACAGACATGCACCTCTGCACTCTGCAATCAACTATTTCAGGCTTCCTCAAATGAATACCGAGTTAGACCCTCTGGAAATTCACTACTTTGTTGCATTCTTTTTTGAAAACAACAACCTGTTAGTAGGCTAAATGCAACCTTGACCTTTTGCAATATTCATAATTTTGTGATATGTACATATGTGTCAGTGCGTGTAATATTATGATAATATATCCAGTACTGATTAAGTTTTTGCGTGATATGTCTATGCTTAACACACACAAACAGTGTTACAGAAGTCAATTTGGCCACATGCCACCTTTGACCTCCAGGGATCTCAAAAACTATTGGTTGTAGGTGATAACAACAACTATGAGAATTGTAGAAATCTTCATTCTGCATCGTTTGGTACCCATCTGAAAGTTCTGTAACCCTCTGTTCTGGAGTTATAACCAATAATGTGATTTTGACCTTTTATTTAATTGTGAGCTTGACCTTTGACCTTTACTCAATTAGATCTGATGCACATTAGCTATATGTATATGCCCATGCAATTTCATGATGATATCTCAAGTATTCATTGAGGTATAACATGATATGTCTCTGCGGACACACACACGCATGCTGTGATTACAACAATCTCACCCAACCAATGTTGGGTGAGATTCATGAAATACTGGACTATATTTTTTAAAAAGAACCCAAAAGTTATGAATTTCCAGAGCGTCTAACTCTGCACACCAATCAATTATTTCGGCCTTCCTGGTAAAAGACATCTTATGAATATAAAGAGGCTTTTGGGACCCTCTACTTACTACCACGCAAGTGTAATATTGTTCAGAACTTTAGGAGACTTATGTACTACATATGTGTAGTACATATATCCGGGATAAGTATTACCTATGGACCACTGGTAATTCGCAATTACCCCCGTACCTCTGTGTTATACTGTGGCATATTCAGACGGGATAAACAAAAGTCTGTAATTCAGACAAATTACAAACATTTTGACTGGATATGTCATAAGTTCACAACATCTGTTTGGTCTCAATACATTAATAAGGTATGAAAACAAACTATGCGTAAGAACAGCGCTGTATCCACAAAGGGAAATATCCCATTGATAAGGATGCAGTCTCTAAATTTGCTCCACGCCTTCAAAATAAGAGCGGGGTCAGTGCAGATGAAAGCAGTCTCGAGGTTACAATGGAACTGAATGGACAGTTCTTAGCATAGACTTTCCCTCTGGCAAACAGCAGATAGCTATAAATGTTACTGTACATGTGGGCGTGGCCTGACCATATCTTCCTTATCGCATGCTGCCACACAATTCTGACCGCTTCCTGCATTAACTCCAGAAAAAGACAAGAGGCGCGCAATTGAAATCACAAACACAGACATTAGCATTCACACGGGATTTAAATTACCTCTGAACCTCTGTTTTCTGCCGAAACACAGTAGGTAATTTGCAGCAGAATTATTACTGAGCAAATCATAGAGATGGCACATTCGCACAGGACTAAGAACTCAGACATTCTCTGCAACTATTCCAAATTACCAGTGGCCATAGGTAATACTTATCCTGTGTGAATAGGGTATTAGTCTAAAAATAGTTTCTGGTCGGTTTGGCTGAAAACAGCAAAATGTAAATTTCTCAATGCTCATCCAAATGGTTTGACTTTGATGTCAAATACACTCAACAAAATATAAACGCAACACTTTTGTTTTTGCTCCCATTTTTCACGAGATGGACTTAAAGATCTAAAATTCATTCCAGATACACAATATTACCATTTCTCTCAAACATTGTTCACAAATCTGTCTAAATGTGTGATAGTGAGCACTTGATAATCCATCCCACCTCACAGGTGTGCCACATCAAGATGCTGATCTGACATGATTAGTGCACAGGTGTGCCTTATACTGCCCACAATATAAGGCCACTCTGAAATGTGCAGTTTTGTCTCACAGCAAAATGCCACAGATGTCACAAGCATTGAGGGAGCGTGCAGTTGGCATGCTGACAGCAGGAATGTCAACCAGATCTGTTGCTCGTGCATTGAATGTTAATTTCTCCACCATAAGCCGTCTCCAAAGGCGTTTCAGGGAATATGGCAATACATCCAACCGGCCTCACAACCGCAGACCACGTGTGACCACACCAGCCCAGGACCTCCACATCCAGCAGGTTCACCTCCAAGATCGTCTGAGACTAGCCACTCAGAAAGCTGCTGAAACAATTGGTTTGCATAACCAAACAATTTCTGCACAAACTGTCAGAAACAGTCTCAGGGAAGCTCAACTGCATGCTCGTCGTCCTCATCGGGGTCTTAACCTGACTCCAGATCGTCGCCGTAACAGACTTGAGGGGGCAAATGCTCACATTCGATGGCGTCTGGCACGTTGGAGAGGTGTTCCCTTCACGGATGAATTTCGGTTTACATTGTTCAGGGCAGATGGCAGACAGCGTGTGTGGCGTCGTGTGGGTGAGCGCTTTGCTGATGTCAATGTTGTGGATGGAGTGGCCCATGGTGGTGGTGGGGTTATGGTATGGGCAGGCATCTGTTATGGACGAAGAACACAGGTGCATTTTATCGATGGCATTTTGAATGCACAGAGATACCGTGATGAGATCCTGAGGCCCATTGTTGTGCCATACATCCATGAACATCACCTCATGTTTCAGCAAGATAACGCACGGCCCCATGTTGCAAGGATCTGTACACAATTCTTGGAAGCTGAAAATGTCCCAGTTCTTGCATGGCCAGCATACTCACCGGACATGTCACCCATTGATCATGTTTGGGATGTGCTTGACCGGCGTATTCGACAGCATGTACCAGTTCCCACTAATATCCAGCAACTTCGCACAGCCATTGAAGAGGAGTGGACCAACATTCCACAGGACACAATTGACAATCTGATAAACTCTATGCCAAGAAGATGTGTTGCACTGCATGAGGCAAATGGTGGTCACACCAGATACTGACTGGTTCTGAGTCCCCAGACCCCCAATAAAGCAAAAAAAAAAGCACATTTCAGAATGGCCTTTTATTGTGGGCAGTATAAGGCACACCTGTGCACTAATCATGATGTCAGATCAGCATCTTGATGTGGCACACCTGTGAGGTGGGATGGAATATCTCAGCAAAGCACAAGTGCTCACTATCACACATTTAGACAGATTTGTGAACAATGTTTGAGAGAAATGGTAATATTGTGTATCTGGAATTAATTTTAGATCTTTGAGTCCATCTCATGAAAAATGGGAGCAAAAACAAAAGTGTTGCGTTTATATTTTTGTTGAGTGTATATGTATGTACTCCCGATCATCTAAAAAAATTAGCTAAAGTAATTTTTTACACCTGTTTGAAAAGGTGTGAGGCTGCTTCATTAACGATATTAAGAACCAAGATTTGTCTGATTTGTTGCGGCTCCTGGGACTTCATAAATACTCACTGCACAGGTCTACAATCATATGCCATATTCCGGCATTATTACTCCGATGTCTGAAGGTCAGACCATGTGAATGAAAAAAACCCCACCAGATTCTGCCTTGTCTGAATCCTGAGATTTACCGCTGATGTGTTTTAACTGTTGGCCTTTGACCTTCATTGCTCAAAATCTAATGGGTTCTTCCTTCACCCATTATCTATCATTCCTGAATGTTTCATCAAAATCCATTCACAACTTTTTGCGTAACCCTGCCAACAGACCCAAATTTAATACATCCTTGGCGGAGGGATAAAAAAACAAAACAATTACCGTATTTTCCACACTATAAGGTGCACTATCAATACATGGTTTATTTTAGAAGTTTTTTCTCCACATACAAGGCGTATTAAGTGAAGTCAAATTATGAGATAAAAAAATAAAAATTCCAAGTCACTAAGCACAACCAGACTTAATCCATATATAAGGTGCACTGTTGTTTTTGGAGAAAATTAAAGTCGCTTAAGTGTGCCTTATAGTCCGTAAAATACGGTAAATTGCATCCAATTTGTTGAGCTTATAATTCAAAACAGACCTGTTCATGTATTAACTGGATTAATAATCACTTTTCATAGAAGGTAAAATAAAGTTATATCAAACATACTGGTTTTTTCTTCCAGTGTGACCACTCCATGTTTGTTGACTTTGGTCATATTATGGATGATATTTTGTGGATTTATATAACGTTGGTCTAAAACTTCATCTAGAGATGCAACACCCAGAATCCTTTGTAGGCTGAAAAACAAAAAAAGCACAAAGTTTAGTTCAACAAGAAAACCCCTCCATCAGACATGGTACTTTTCTCACTGCTTAACCATGCATTAGCTCTGTATGAATTCACAGATTAAAGAGGATTTTCAGCTCAATGTGTGTTAGTACTGGGTCATTGTGATGTCTTTCCAGATGTCATGTTCATCCCCCACTGTCAGATCTCGCCTCTGCGCCTTCTGCTCCGTTGGCTGATCCTCCCCCTGTGTCGTGAGCACAGCATCCGCATTTTCCTAAAAATAACAAATAAGACAACATCATATATTCAATTTTAAAACATAAGGTCAGGCTGATGGAATGTATTACATTCAATCCAACTCACCTGTGTCTCCTTGTCATGCTTTTTAATGCCCCTAAACTTGAAAAAGATCTCCTTGTCCCTGAATGAATTCTTCTTTTTTATAAAACCAGCAGAAACTAAGGCCGGCTTTTGGCCTGGACAGGGAATAGGCTTTAGAGGGGAAGTGGAAGGAAATCTAGGTGAAGGAAGAAAGGATAAACAACTTTCATTTCTACTCTAACAATAGTTCATTTTAGTTTAACATGTGTGATTGAAAAGAAATGGATACGATCATGAGAATTATTTAAACAAACTCACTTTACATGTCAGAAAATAATCTACCGATTTCCTGCACTATAAGGCGCACTGGATTATAAGGCACACTATCAATGAAAGGTTTATTTTAGAGTGTTTTTTTTCCATATACAAGGTGCACTGGACTATAAAGCGCATTCAGTGAAAATCACGAGATAAAAAGTCAAAACAAAGAAATTGTGAAATAAAGAGTCAAAATTGTGAGGTTAATAGTCAAAATCACAAGGTAAGTCTAAATCATGGGATAAAAAGTCAAAATGATTAGATAAAAAGTCAAATTTATGAGCTAAAAAGTAAACATTCCCAGTCACTAAGTACAACCAGAATTAATCCATATATAAGGCGCACTGTCGTTTTTGGAGAAAATTAAAAGTGCGCCTTATAGTCTGGAAAATATGGTAATTTAATAGCATGAGTGACTTTAAATATTTTCCATTCTAACAAACATACCTATACAGGACATTGTTATCCTCCAGGTCCTCTGTGCCCCAGCGACCCTTGACATCTTCGATCACATGGTTCTTCAGAAACTTCTTCAGGAGTTGTATCGTTTGCTGCCTGGTGACATCTGGGCCAAAATTATTGTTGCTACGGAGCAGCTGGTGCAGCCAATCCACAGCGGCAGTGGCGGTGAAGCAGGAGGCATAATGTCGAAAGTTTTGGCGGTGTTTCCTGAGGGGCATACCAGCCCGAAACAGACAAGTCACCTCATTCCACTAGAAAAGGACGCACACAGAGTTTAATACAGTACAATCCAGATAAATATTTCCTGCCACACTCTATAAAACTGTTTAACTCATCACCGTTGTGTCAGCGATAACAATTCGAGTAACTGCAGTAACTTGCAATTTTTGCACTAATTAGGTCAGTATGTACAATTGAACTCTTCATATTGTCTCACTGAGAATATTATTCAATTAGGACAGTGGTTCTCAAATGGGGGTACGTGAAGTCTTTCAAAATTATTTTAAAAGTAAGTATCTACTTACGAAAGCCCCAGCAAGTAACGAAAAACCTTTACCTCAATTTTTTGTCTCTGAATACAAAAGAAAATTCTATTTACAAAAGGAAACAAAGTACAGTATATTACTATACGTAACTACGTAATTTACGTAAATAGGTCATGTATGTACTGTACGTAGCATCCCATTGACTATGATGGAGCTACCCATGATATTCTTCGTTACCCTTTGACCCTCATTCATCACAGAGCAGCTGTTGTGGCTCCCGGTAGCTAGTGGTCATTTCTCCACCTAGACCAGCGCATTTAGTATCAATAGTTCAGCCGAACTGTGCGAGAAGAGTATATGACCAGCAGACTATCATCAGTTTAAGAAAAATTGTTAAAAACCTGGACTCCACAAGCCCGGAGACGCTACAGCGCAGTTGCGTCTCCCTCCCACAGAGGGCCACATCAGAGGCGGCGCAGGAGGAGGCAGAAGTATATATATTATATATATCTCTATGTATTAGAGATGGCGTATAGAGGACTTGTAGAAAGCATCTTGCAATTTAATATCGCTGCTTGGTACGGAAACCTCAATGTGATGCAAAAAAACAAGTTTTCTTCCATTGTAAAGCTTGCAGGGAAGGTGGTTGGAAAGCCACAACGACCACTTTGTGAAGTGTTTCAGTGTGCTGTAGTCAGGAAAGCCACATCCTTTACACTCTCAGTTTGAAATGCTACCATCTGGTCGTAGATTTAGAGTCCCAAGGGCGAGCCGCAATATATATAAAAAAATCTTTTATACCACATGCCATACAAGCTCTGAACGCCATCTGAACAGAATATGGCTGTACAAGGTGATCCCCTCAGAAGGCTACTGTATTCACATCCACCGGTGCCGTCTTTTTGCCTGTTTGCACAACGTGTATGTCTGTGTATGTTGTGGAGTGTCCAAATGTGTTTTTATGTAAACTGACATCTTGAGAGGCTGAAGGCAAATTTCCACCATGGTGGATAATAAAGTTTTTCTTATCTTATCTTAAGCACGACTGTCATGGTGGATTTACATTTAAGCTAAGAGCTAACCCATTCTGACCACCATCACTCCTCATTCTCACCCAGACGTGGCTCAACTCTTCTGTCCTGGACACCGACATTAGTCTGGATGGGTTAACAATATTCAGGTCAGACAGAAGCCATGCTCTCACAGGTAAAACCCAGGGGGGGGGGGGTGTTTGTATCTACACTAACAACAGCTGGTGTTCGCGTGGATGGGCTAAAATCTTAATCTAAATTTTTTTAACCCATATTTCATACAAAATCTGTACATTTTTATAAATTTTAAAGGGTTTGAGGGGTAGTATTGGGGGGCTTTGGAACGAATTAGACATTTTACATGTACATCTACCTCACTACTGGACATACTAACCAATCTACCTCACTATGTCACTACTGCACTTACTACAATACATGTGCAATTTGTTATTATTACTATTTTATTATAATTGTTATTTATTTAATTTTCTGTGTTTTGTATCGAGTTTGCACTATTTTTCCGTTGTATCTGGAGCTGCTGTAACAGTGAACTTTCCCCACTGTGGGATCAATAAAGGTTATCTTATCTTAAAATTACGAAAAATTCACAGTACAAAAACACTTCTGAAATGAATTAATTTTGTAAGTAGAGGTACCAATGTACTGTATTTTCCGCACTATAAGGCGCACTGGACTATAAGGCACATTAAGTAAAGTCAAAATTGTGAAATAAAAAGTCAAAATTATAAGATAAGAAGTCAAAATTATTAGATAATTTGGAAAATCCACATTTTTATTGACTGGCTTGGAACAGTCTTCCTACAATGGTTAGAACCACCCTGAATTTTAACAATTTTAAAAAAGCTGTTTAACCAGCTCAGGTACCATGAAGAACAGGATATTATTTGTTTAATTATTTTATTGTGTACATTTGGTGTTATGTTTTTACATGTTTTATTTATTTTACTGTTGTTTTTCAATAAAGTATTTTATATTTTAATGGGACCACAATGGAAACAAGTGATTTATGTTTTTTGTGCTATCCCTGGTTTTTAATGCTGCCATTGTTCATGTTTGTATTTTCAGCCAAAAAAATCAAGGATAAGTCTGCAGAGGGTGGTGAAAACAGCAGAGAGGGCGATAGGAATCACATTACCCACACTGTTTGACATCTACACTTTCAGGCTTCACAGGAAAGCCAGCTCCATCTCCACAGACCCTACCCATCCTGGACACAAACTGTTCATTCTCCTCCCGTCTGGAAGGAGATCCAGGACACTGGGGGCATGGACAAATAGACTGCTGCACAGCTTTTAGCCACAGGCAGTAAAAAGTATAAAACCTCCTTTTAATGTATTTTAATGCAGTATAACCCTTTAACCCCTGATGCATCACTGCTGACACATTCTGAATGGATGGGTTAGTTTAAAAATTCAGAAAAATGTAAGTTTTTCTCGTGAAAATTTTGTTCATGGAACGGATGTACAGGTGTCAAAAAGCAACCGATTTAGAAAAAGCCCAAACTAAAAGTAGTCCAACCAAATTACAACACTAGTCATTTATTCCTTTTTTAACTTCATTTTGTTTGTTTGGGGGGGTTTTGTTGTTGCATTTTTCGTGTCATTTAGTTTGTGAATATTCATTAGTTTCTGCTGTTGCTTATTTTTGTTTATTTTTTCTACTTTTAGCTTATTTTTATTTTATTATTTTTCTTCAATTGTGTGTCTTACTTTGTTCATGTTACATATTATTTTGTTAGTTCATTCATTTTTGCTTTTTTACTGATCACTTGGGCAATTTTTATTCATTTTGTTGCTTATTTTATTTTGTATTGTGGAATTGCTTAGATCTCAGGGGTTAAAAGGTTAATACATTAGCACTTTTTAAGTATTGAACTGGACTTTTTTATGGTGTGCATATACGTGTCTTTTAACTCTGCTGATATATGTTGGGGGGGGTTCTGTTATCTTCTTTTACTGTCTTTTATGATATGGTGCTGATGAGATGCTGCTAAATGGAATTTCATTGTATTTACAGTGACAATAAAGTGCTATTCTAATCAAATTACTTAATATGGCGTTTAATCACTTTTTAACTAGTCAAAAGATATTGTTAAAATAAAGTAGAGTTAATGCGATTTATATGGAAGAAGTCTCGGTAACTAATCTGAGCTACTGTGTAACAGTATGTTAAAAGTCAATATGTACCAAAACATAATAAGCTAACCTTATCACTCGTCAGTCAAAACAACCCTAGAACAAACAGCGTAACATTTATACAAACAGAAAATTATAACTAAAAGTATATATGTTGAAGCTATGGGGTCCTATTTTCCGAATGAACTTAGCTAACTGTTAGCAAACTACAGCAGTAGCTGGAGATAAAGGCTACAAAAGACGGTAACTCACCAGTTTTGTGGCTCGGTACGGCCCCGGAGTGATAACATGGGTATTCATTTTTAAGGAAAACACACCACTACTGTTTCATATTCATTCGATAAAAGAGGAAGGTCTTAAAGCCCATTCTTCGACGCAGTTTCTAGACGGTAACTGATCTACTCTCGATGCTCCGGTAGTAACTGGTTGTTCTCTGTTCAAAATTACGAGCCGGATTTTTCTGACACGGGATTGGACGAGAGTCTAGTCACGTGATTCATCGGAGATGCGGAAGAGGGAGGGGATGAAAATAATTGGGTAAAGTTCCACACCAGGCCTGCTACACACACAGTTTGGAGTTTGGAAAGAAAATGACATGAAAATAAACCAGAACGTTCATTTGTTATGTTAACCCTGTAACTCCTGAGACTTAAGCAATTCTACAGTAAAAAATAAAATAAGGTAAAATCAGCAACAGAATCAACAAAAACCGCCAAAGTGATCAGTTAAATGAACAAAAATGAATATTAAACTAACAAAACATGTAACATGAACAACATGAGACACTAATAGAACACAATTGAAGAAAAATAATAAAAATAAAATAACAAAACATAGAAAAAGGAAAACAAAAATAAGCAACAACGTAATCAGAAACTAATAAATATTCACCAAATAATAAGAAAAATGCAAAACAACAACAACAAAACAAAATGAAGTTAAAAAAGGAATAAATGACTAGTGTTGTAATTTGGTTCCAGTAGTTTTAGTTTGGGATTTTTCTTTTTCTAAATTAGTTGCTTTTCAGTACCTGTACATCAGTTCCATCAACAAAATTCTCAACAAAATAACACAAAAACATCTTGATTTTTTCTGATTTTTTAAATGAAACCATCCATTCAGAATGCGTCAGCGCTGACACATCAGGGGATAAAGAGTTGATTTGAAGATTCGTCACTGCTGAACATGAGACCACGTGAATTAAAAAACCCACCATCTTGTCTGAATCCTGAGATATTACCACTGATGTGTTTTAGCTGTTGACCTTTAGTGTGACCTTGACCTTTGACCTTCATTGCTCAAAATCTAATGGGTTCTTCCTTGACCTATTCTTGGAAGTTTCATCAAAATCTGTTCAGAATCTTTTGCATAATCCTGCTGACAGACAGACAAACAGACTCTACTTTAATACCTCCTTGGCGGAGGTAATTACACGAACAAATAAACAGACAAATAAATAAATAAGGCTAGCATAAATAACAAATAAATAATAATGAGTGGGAGGGTTAAAATTACCTCCTTCTCTTGGAATTTAGAAGAGAGTTAGCAGCAGCAGGAACAAAGGAGTGTTTAAATCTATTTGTTTTAACAGAAGGGAATCTGAGCAATGAACCAGATGGTAGAAATTGAAACTGTTCATGCAATGGATGGGAATAGTCAGACAAGATAGAATTAGCTTTCCTAAAAAGCTGTTTGTTGTAAAGTTCTTGTAAGTTTTCTTGTGCGGATCCTATTTTGTTACTGTAGTACTCACAATAACAACCTTATTCGGTAAACTTCTCTCTTTCAACCTCAATGATTGATACCAGCAAATAAAAGAAAATGTAATCACAGACTCTTTTATTTATTACAATAATTTCACCCAATATATATATATATATGTATATAATTTGAATGCTTTATTCCCAACATGTGCAGAATGTAACAATAGTCAATACAACAACAACAATAATAATAATAATAATAATAATAATAATAATAATAATAATAATAATAATAATAATAATAATAATAATAATACACAATGACATGTCCGAAAAGGAGTAGGATGAAGCATAATCCTACCCCTTCTTCACTTCCCCAATAACCTGAATTCATCTTATAGCAATAGAGTGCATAGTACAAAAATGACGATAATAATAAAAATAATAACAATAATAAGAAAGAATAATTGAAGTACTAAACATATACATATATACAAAAAAACAAAACAGTACAACAAACCAACAAATGAGCAGATAGGAAAGTAGGTAACAAATAGAATTTTTTATTTGTATTTTTTTCAAAATTTTCTGCATTTTGTTCTCATTTTTTAACCCCACAGAGGGGGAGACAACATTGCTTGAGATCAATGCATATACTCCAATATTTGGTGTATGTGTGTGACCATTACCGGTCCTCCTCAAAAGCTGAGCAGACATCCCCCATTAGAACTCTCTATTATAAGCCAGTGAGGGCAGTGCTACACCTCAGTGATGTGTGGGGGAAACAAAGACTGGACAGACAGGACGAACGGGGACAGAAACCAACAGGTGGTGCTATTGCAATTAAAGACTGCAAGGTGGTGTGTTATTCCCAACCACCAACTGTCTATCAATAAAAACAAATAAATAAATAGATCGAAAAAGAGGAGACGACCAAACCAGCACAATAGAAAAAGAGATTCAACAAATAAACAATTAAACAATCGGCACCGAGCACCACAACCATGGATGTCCTGATTGTACAAAATAGAATGCAATAGAATAGAATCGGCTAGAAGAGGACACCAGTGCAAAAGAGAATGAGTTCAGGGTAAAGATTCTGGAGAGATTCTCAGCACATTCTGGGGGGTCCCATCATTCGCTGAAATGGGACTCGGCAGTAGAGACCTGATAAAACATGCAAGTGTGAAGGACCCCGAAGCCCAGAACAGCAATCACGGCGAGGCAGGGCCAAGCCAACAGGGCACCCCCACCCCGGACCGTAGGAGTCACAGGGCGCCACCCCCAGAGAGCCACCTGGGCCACTCTGAACGACACAAACCCGGAGAACAAGAGGGAGCAGCGACAGACCCCCCCCCAGCGCACCAAGACTGACCCAGGCGGCCCGGGGCACGAGGTCCCCCCTGAGGGGACCAAAGGCCCCTCGCAGCCAGGAAGCCAGACACAGGGGGCGAGCGGTCCACCGAGGGGGCGGCAAACAGCCCATTACAAGGCAGGCTGCCAACAGTAGCCGGCCAGAGGACATCACAGCCGGGACCCAACACAAGTCCATAGGGTAAAAATGGACAAAAAAAAAGCTCTTTAAATGAACAATAAAACATACTCATGTTTTAAGACAATACAGGAACTGTTGACACTTGTTATAGATTCATTGAGTATTTTTCTGCTTGTTATTAATACATGTACCTAAGTATTTAGAACTGAAACAAACAAATAACAGAATTCTGAAAAAAAGGCAGACTTCTAAGAATACACTTAGAATTCTGCTTTTATTCTAAGAATCCTGCCTTTTTATCCTGAGGATTCTGACTTTAAACTTAGAATTCTATGTTTCTTTCAGAAGTCTTCCTTTTTTTCCTCAGAATGATAATAACAAGGGAGTCAGAGACTGCAGACCTCCACCAAAGCTTGATATGGTGTCATATGACGTGATGGAGCCACAGGTGTTGACCAGTGTTGGGAAAGTTCACCTTCATTAGGAACTAGTTCAAAGTTCAGTTAGTCAATATGAATTAGTTCAGTTCATCGTTCATTCTTCCAAATTATGAACTAGAACTTCATGGATCCTAAAATTAACTTTTTCTTTTTTTTTTTTGTTCTTTTTTGTGTTATTATTGTAAACGTATTATTAACAGTTTCTGACGTTATCCTGTAGTCAGTAAATCAGGGGAAAATGCCGCCCCTCCAGGGCAGAAGTAAGTACGTTACCCCGGAGTTAACTTCCTTCTGCAGGTTCTTAGAACACAAGGAGCGGTTTCAGTGAGCTTGGTTTTCAATGTTTATTTCCAAGAACGGGACAACACCTGCTCCGGTCGCCAGTTACACTCTGTACATTTAACTCTTTTTCTCCACTCCCAAAAACTCTCTGCACCCCTCTCTCTCTCATCTATGATAATGCTGTGTTTTGATCCCATTTTATTCCTTATAGGACTCAATAATTACAACGTGATAAGAACGAAATGTGAACTAGATAAGAGCGCAGTTCAATAAATGCCAGAATAACCGCGTTCACCACTTCCCGTTCATTTGGTAAAAGTGAACGAGTCGTTCACGTTCGTCAAAACTATGATATTGTTCGTGAACGATCGTTCAATGAACTCGTTCAGGTACAACACTGACTGTCATGTTGAACATGACATAGTAGGTTTCAGTCAGAGCTAAAATATCAATTATATGATCACTGATTAGATCATTTATTAATAAAGATTTGGGAGAAATTGACCTAATATCGATCAGTCCACATTGGATAAATTGTTAGGTGTTCAGTTAATGTGATTATTACTTAAAACTATTTTTATTAAATTATTTGATCTTACTCCTATTGGTTTTTTAATATTAGGTTTATTATTAACTTTATGGGGTTTATTATTAACTACACAGGGGATAGACACAGTCTTTCTATTATTTGCTACATGGTGGGTTTGTGACAACTCAGAGTGAAGTTGATGCACACAGAAGTGTTTTACTCTACGACTCTGCGCCTGGGCCCACACTCCGGATTGTCATTTTGACAGGCTAAATTTAGCAGCCACATTTTGTGCTCAAAGAGAGGCACCTTCCCCAATGGGGTGTATGCTATCTCTGCGAATGAGCCTTGGCTTTCCCCAGAATGCACGTTAATTATCTATAAAAACAACATAATTTTCTGAGCACCATCTACACAACCAGTGGTTAAATGATAACCTAAAGTACATCTCATCATTGGCCAAATTGGGCAGGGGTCCAGAGAATGCTACGGTGTCACACATCGATTTAGCAAGTTTACACACCGATGCTACGTTCAGTTTAAGAACCTCTGATTGTTTCTGTCGGATATTGTTACCACCTGTGTGGATCACGATGTGGCAGAAGCTAGCCCTGCTCTGCTGTAAAAGCCTAACATTTCCTTCAATGTCACTGACTCTGGCTCCTGGAGAACACCTGACAGACACCGCTGGGGGCTTCACGTCTCTAAGAATAGAACTGCCAATGAAAAGAGTGTCTGGTTTGGCCGGTGAGGTGCCATGGGGTCTGCTACAGACGTGAAGCTCTTGGTGCGCTACGTTTTTGCGTTCAGCACCACGCTACCCCCGTTCTGTCACAAACTGATCCCTGGACTCTCCCGGCTGCACAGGACTGGCTGGGGGACTAACTGGGGGACTAGCCACACAAGCATTCCTGCGGCTATTAGAATGGCCTACGGTCCCTGCAGCTACCTCGCTATAGCTAGGCCTAGCATTAGCCTCCAAGCTGCAGATCCCTGCTTCTAACTCAGAAACCCTGGCCTCCAACCCTGACACTAAACTACACTTCCAACAGCTACTTCTATCCTGGCCAGTACATACAACACACTGAGCAGAAAAGAAGAAGAACTAGCCATGCTAAGGGAAGGTAGGCTAGCGGAGTTAGAGGACACAATACACTCACTGGAATCCCATATCTTTCTTTACTCAACAGTCTATGGATTAACTTGACCTCATTTGTCGTCTTCACAAATACATTTATATGAACTTATTTTAACACATGGAATACATACTTACAAAGACATCCATGAAGGAAACACCTGATAAATATCCCACAAAAAAATCCACAACTATACATCAAACTAATAAAAATAAATAGTGACTGTAATAACACTAATATCAATAAATTCAGTCTAACCATCATTTTCTCACTTTTCTCAAAATGTTACCACCTAACTTTTCTTCTATTTATTTCCTTTGCTTTATAGAGGCTTAGGGTGAGTGCGATAGATTATTTATTTATTTATTTATCTTAATCCAGGTCTTTTTTTTTTTTTTTTACATTTTAAAGAGTTTAAATACAATGACATACTATACTACAGCTAAACAACGATGAGATAAAATTCAAAATTATGAGATAAAAAGTGTACATTCCCAGTCACTATGCACAACCAGAATTAAACCATATACAAGGCGCGAGAGTGAGAAAATTAAAGTCTTTTAAGTGCGCCTTAAAGTCAGGAAAATACAGTATCTTAATATTCTAATTCTGTGGCACTTGGTGCCCCCAAGACATCTGGTGCCCTCGGCGACCACCTAGTCTGACTATAACTAATGCCAGCCCTGCACACAAGCATCAAATAAGTCTTGAGTGTGAACCTTTAAACCCCAAGCAAAGACTGAAGGCAAGTTCTTGTGACTAAAATCAAACAAGTAAAGTCTCTGCTAAAAGCCAATAAACACGAATCAAGTCACTCCTGAGGTCATCTGAGTTCCAGGTCAGGGTGAATGAACATCTGGTGAGTTAAGTTTAATAAAAAGCTTAGCCACTGACTATAAGCCCACATGACAATGCACACTTAAAATAGTAAGATACAACCCTACAGGGCTGAACTGTCCCAAAGTTAAAACAGGAGTCATTTACTTTCCTGTTTTCTCACACAAAAATATAAAGTAACAGCTTAAATACATTGAATAAACATTTAAATCACAGTGGTGGGATATAATTCACTCTTTATAACTACAGAATGTTTTACTGCACATTTAAAACTGCCTTTTGACAAGGTTAGAGTTCGTTCACTCGCTTTCGGTCACTAAACGCTAATCCCACACTGAAAAAAAAATCAATGAGCACAGTTCTGCATTGTAAAAACTCATGAAGGCATTTGTAAATTGTAAATTGTAGTTACAGTATTGTGCAGAGGTGGTCAAAGTACTCACATTCTGTACTTAAGTAGATTTATAGCTACTGGTGTGAAAAAATACTCTGGTAACATTGAAGTACTGATTAACTCCTCTACTTAAGTAAAAAAAAAAAAAAAGGTACAATTTCACAATTGTAATAAAGTACAAAAGTAAAAATGCTTTTTTCTTTTTTGTTATGAATACAAGAATAGTCAGGATTGGGGTGAGGTGATGATGAATGTCCGGGTTATGGTGACTGAGGAGATGACAAAGTGTCCAGGTTATGGAGGTGACATTGTTGAATGGTCCTGCACTGGCAACTGCAAGCCTCACTGCTTTTATAGTTGCAGACGAGGAATGGCTTGCAGCTGCACAGTGTGGGGCCAGGTGTATATGGAGATGACTGGGGGAAAGGTCACCGGAGCGGAGATTATGACAGTACCCCTCCCCTACGGGGAGGCTCCTGACGCCCCTAAAAAACAAAAAACAAAGACCCCTCCCCCATTGTCCGGAGCTCAAAAAATAGTGTGTCTCAAGGGCAGGGCAACATGGAAACCCCCTGGTCGGAGTACCCTCTGGGTAGAGCAGTGTGGAATCCTTCTGGGCAGGGCGGTGTGGAAACCCCCTGGGCAGAGTACCCTCTGGGCAGAGCAGCGTGGAATCCCTCTGGGCAGGGCGGCGTGGAAGCCCCCTGGGAAGAGTACCCTCTGGACAGGGCGGTGTGGAAGCAGGAGCAAAACTGATTGGGTGGGGTCACCATGGACTCTGGCAAGGAGCGACAAAATGGAACAGAGACAAGGCACTAAACAAAGACAGGACAAAACGAGGAAACAAAAGGACCAGGCCGACATGGGGGCACAAGGGAACAGGTCCGGGTCGATACCGACCCAAACACCGCAAGCAGGTCCGGGGCGATACGGGGTCAAACATGGGGAAAAGGTCCAGGATGAGACCCGGCCAAACAAGACAAAAAGGTCCGGGGCGAGACCCAGCCAGACACGACAAAATGCCCGGGGTCAGAGAGAGGTAATGTCTGGACCCCATAACCAGTACCCATCTCCTGAACCAGTGTCCCCACAACCGACCAGCGCCACCTTAGGCTGCTGATAATAAAGACAACTGGCCCCGGACGGACTGGCAACAAGGCTCAGACCAGAGAGGGAGAATGACAACAGAGAGAAGCAAGCAAGACCAAAACAGGGAAAGAATCAGAAGGGAAAACCAAGTTAGAAAGAAACTAGACGGGAAAACCAGGAGTTAGAGACTCTAGGAGGAAAAAATGCAAGGCGTTAAAGTTCTCCACCTTCAATCCCTCTCTGACGTTAAGGAGTCTTTGTGGACTGAGTTTTTTGGCCCAGATCTTTCCCCGAAAGGCAGCTGGTGGTTCCTGTATAAGTTACCAATTGAGAAGTGGACAGCAAACCTCCAGTGGAGGGTTGTAGACGGTGCTATAGCCACAAACGGATACAGGGCGCGCATTGATCCTGGGGTGGGGTGAGGAGTGTCTATTCTGTCTCCAGTCTGAAACCCTGGCACATTTGTTTGTGGAATGTCCTAGATTAAGACCACTGTTAAGACCCTGTTTCAAGGGTTTGGTTGTCCGTTTTCATGGGATGTTTTTATATTTGGACCTAAGTGTTGGACAAAAGAAAAAAAACTGTTTGTGTGTTGTTGAACTTCCTGTCTAGTTCTGCGAAGTTAGCTATCTGGCTGACTTGTAAGAACACGGCCCAGTCTGTGTGGACCTGGTGCCAGTTTTTGAAGCACTGTTGAAGTTTTGTCTTCGGTTAAAATATGTTTACCACAGACTAACGGACAAAATACTGGACTTCACATGTATGTGGTCTTTTGGGGGGGGGGGGGGGGGGGGTTCTGTGTGATGTGGAAGAGGATGGGGAATTAATTTTTAAGTTCTGAATTGTGGGAATTGTTTGCATTAGATTTTGTTTTCTGTTATTCTTACTTTGACAGAGGATTTCAGTTTTTTTTTGTTTTCTTTTTTTTCTTGTACGAGAGTTATAAGTGTTACTTTCTAACATTTACACGAAGTGTTTAAGTAAAGGGACCTTGAAAACCAAACCTCTCTTCTCTCTCCTCTGCTCTTGTCTTCTCTTCTCTCTTGTCTTCTTGTCTCCTCTCTTCTTTTCTTCTTCTCTCTTCTCTTCGCTCCTCTCCTCTCTGTTATGAGCCTGGACTTCCTTGTCTTGTCATGTTGGTTTTTGTATGTCATCATGTTGTTTATGTCATTGTTCAGGTCTGGGATTTATTTTGTCAAGTAGGGTTTTGTCCAGTGGGTGTCATTCTTCCTCCTGTCACTGGTGCTTTGCCACACCCCTGTTAATTACAATCATTTGTGTCAGGTGTGTGGTGTGGTTAAATAGGGTTCCTCCAGTCTGTCACAGTCTGTTTGCTTTACTCATGCATCTGACAAGTAGTATTCTTCATATCCTGTGTTCCCCCGCATATGATCCTGTCCGGATTTCTGGTTTCTGTCTGTTGTTTGCTCCTCTTTGGTTTGTCTGCTTGATTGCCAGTTCTTGGTACCTGATCTCTTGCCCGCCCCTGACTGTGAGCCTGTCTGATCCCTACTGGACCTGCGTCTTCATCTGGACCACTGGCTTGACCTTTTTCTGTTTTTTGGTAATGAATTTTGGATTGCTCTTGAAAAGCTCTGTTGGATATCTGGTTTTGACCCTGCTGTGTGCTCTGACCTGCCCTTTGCCCTACTTCTCAATTGCTGTTCCCCAGTGTACCGCTACACACCCGACAGCCATCAGAGCAGCAGCTAATGATCTCACAATTTATCACTTGTGATAAATATATATCACATATATATATATATATATATATATATATATATATATATATATATATATATATATATATATATATATATATATATATATATATATATATATATATATATATATATATATATATATATATATATAACAATTTTAAACTGTTTAAAATTCAATTCCTGTCTTGGAGTCCTGCATTTGGGTCCACTTCTTTGACTTTGTGTCACTCTCTTCTTTCCTCTTCTCATCTCTTCTCTTCTCTTTTCTTTTATCTTCTCGCTTCTCTTCTCCCTTTGTATTTTTCCCTATCACTAATGTAAGGTAAGAAGAGTTTAATTAATTAAATAGTGAATTATTGAGGCCAGATAGTTGGTGAATCGATTTTTTTCTGACATGGTGTCCCTCTCAGATGGGGGTTTGCTTCCCTTGTCAATCAGACATGGGGTCAGAGTTATGGCTCCTCCCCAGTAGTCTCTGGAGTAGGTTCTACTGGCTGTGGGAAAACAGATCGGTCTTGAGAACATAGTGTATGGATCTCGGATGAGTAAGGCTGTTGTGGCTTTCCTACGAGAGGAGCGCTTGGTTCATGACCTGGTCTAGAAAGGTGTAATGTTAGATCAGAAAGTTTTATTGCCATTGTTCGTATAGTACACATGTAGTATACAACTAGGAATTTGTCTCGGTGTAACGCTGCAACATTCAACATATAGTATATCAATAAAAAGAAAAAGAGAAAAATAAAATAATTATATATATATATATATATATATATATATATATATATATATATATATATATATATATATATATATATATATATATACATATAGTATAAAAAAAAATAAGCATGCACCAAGATAGAATAAGATAAAAACAAATATAGTAAAAATATGTAATGTGCAATTCTGTGGGGGCAATGTGCAAGTCAGTGCAAAGGAGACAGAGGCATTATGTTGGTCATGTGTCCAGTGTTGGCTGCTGTACTTAGTGCTGGGGAGTCTGATTAAGTCCCTTGGTGTTCAGCAGCCTGGTGGCCGAGGGGAAGAAACTGTTCGTGAAACGGGAGGTTTTGGTCCGAATGGACCGTAGTCTCCTGCCTGAGGGGAGGGGGGTAAAGAGGGCATGACCAGGGTGAGAGGGATCGGCCATGATCCGACCTGCACGCCTCCTGGTCCTCAAGGTGTAAAGGTCCTTGATGGATGGTAGTCCGCAGCCAATCACCTTTTCAGCGGCGAGCACAACTCGCTGCAGCCTCAGTCTGTCCCTGGTGGTGGCTCCAGGGTACCACACGGTGATGGAGGTGGTAAGGATGGACTCGATGATGGCCGTGTAAAACTGCACCAACATCTTGGAGGGCAGCTTGAGCTTTCTCAGCTGCCGCAGGAAGAACATCCTCTGCTGGGCCTTCTTGATGAGGGAGCTGATTGTCGTCTCCCATTTAAGGTCCTGGGTGATGGTGGTGCCGAAGAAGCGGAAGGGGTGATGGGGGAATCTGTAAGGGCGAGGGGGGGAAGAGGGGCTGTGCCTTTCCTGAAGTCCACGATCATCTCCACAGTCTTCTGAGCGTTCAGCTGCAGGTTGTTGTGGCTGCACCAGGACACCAGCCGGGCTACCTCTCTCCTATAAGCAGACTCATCGCCGTTCGATCTGCAAACTTGATAAGCTTGACAGACTGGTGGCTTGAGGTGCATCAGTTTGTGTACAGGGAGAAGAGCAATGGGGAAAGTACGCAGCTCTGGGGGGATCCAGTGCTGATGCTGGCAGAGTCAGAGACAGTCTTTCCCAGCCGATCTGACAGGAAGTCGGTGATCCACCTGCAGAGGGAGTCAGGCACACTGAGCTGGAACAGCTTATCCTGTAGCAGATCAGGGCGGATGGTGTTAAACGCAGAGCTGAAGTCTACAAACAGGATCCTAGCATAGGTTTCCGGGGAGTCCAGGTGCTGCAGGATGGAGTGGAGGGCCAGGTTGACCGCGTCATCCACAGATCTGTTGGCTCTGTAAGCAAACTGCAGTGGGTCCAGGAGCGGAGTGGTGATAGACTTGAGGTGGGGCAGGATCAGGCGCTCAAAGGACTTCATGACTACGGAGGTGAGCGCCACAGGTCTGTAGTCATTAAGTCCAGTTATCCGTGGTTTCTTGGGGACGGGAACGATGGTGGAGGTTTTGAAGCAGGCAGGTACATGGCACGACCTCAGGGAGGAGTTGAAGATGCCTCTGAAGACAGGGGTCAACTCCTTCGCACAGTGTCTCAGTGTGGCGGGAGACATGCCATCCGGGCCGGGGGCCTTGCGTGGGTTCGAACTGCCGAACTGCCTGTGCACCTCCTGTTGTGTGATCGTGAGTGGGGGGGTGAGGAGGGGGAGGCTGCTTTTGAAGTAGGAACCATGGGGGCAGTGATGCTGGGGGGAGGTGGGGTGTTGGGTGTGGCTGGTGAGGTGTCAAAGCGGGTGTAGTATCGGGACAGGCTCTGACAAAGGGCTTTGTCATCCTGTCCCTTTGAAGCCTGAGGTCATCAGTTGGTGATCTGCCTCAGGCCTCTCCACACAGAAGCAGGGTCGTTAGCAGTGAATTGCTGCTGGAGCTTCTCTGAATATGCGGATTTAGCCCTCCTCAGCTCCCTGCTAAACCGGTATTTGACCTCTCTGTAGTGAACCCTGTCTCCATTTCTCAGAGCTGCTTCTTTTTCATACCTTATCTGTCTGAGTTTTGCTGTGAACCAGGGCTTATCATTGGAGTAACTCACCCTGGTGCATGTTGGTAGAATGCTCTCCTCACAAAAGTGGATGTATGAGGTCACAGTGTCGGTGTACTCGTCCAGATCGTGTGTGACTCCTTTGAACATGTCCCAGTCAGTTGTCTCGAAGCATGTACGCAGCTCCTCCACAGCTTCATTGGTCCATCTCTTCGTGGTGCTCACGAGTGGCTTTGTGAGCTTCAGTCTCTGTTTGTATGTGGGAACCAGGTGGACCATCACGTGGTCAGACAGTCCGAGTGCAGCACGGGGAATCGCCCGATACGCGTCCTTTACTGTTGTGTAACAGTGGTCCAGCGTGTTCCCTGCCCTGGTGGGGCATTTAATAAACTGTTTGTACCTTGGGAGTTCGTGGCTCAGATTGCAATGGTTAAAGTCGCCGAGCACAATAACCAGAGCGTCGGGTAAAGTCCTCTCCACTTTTTGGATGTCGTCTGCGAACGCGCACTGAGCCATGCGCGCGTCCGCCGGAATGTAAACAGCACCCAGAATGAATGAAGTGAACTCTCGCGGGGAGTAAAACGGTTTGCAGTTGATGAATAAGTATTCCAGACAGTAGTTTTTATTAATGTTTATGCACCAACTGTAGGTACAGATAGGATGTTTTTTTTAAAAATGTTTTAGCAGTAGTGAGGAATATTTGTTTGTGGGGCTGGATTTTAACTGTACTGTTGTGCCTCTTTTAGATAGAAACCACCTGAACCACATGCTGCCTCCAGAAAGTTTTTTAAAAGTTTAATTGAAACTTATGAAATGACTGATGTTTGGAGGTTTTTATATCCTAGAAGTAGACAGTATACATGGAGCCACAGCAGAGATAATGTTTTAACTTTAGATTAGATAGGTTTTATAGTTTTAAGCATCATTTTAGTGTTTTTAGAAAGTGTTTTATTGCTCCAGTTGGTTTGACAGATCATTGTTTGGTTCAGTGTAGTGTTTTTAGGAGAAGGCGTTTGACCGGGTTGAACACTCGTACCTGTGGCGGACGCTGGCAGGGTTTGGGTTCAGATCCAGGTCTTGTATAGAGACATTGAGAGTGTATTAAAAGTTAATGGTGGTTTGAGTGCACCCTTTAAAGTAGAGAGGGGTGTGCGACAGGGGTGTCCACTGTCAGGTATGTTGTATTCTCTGGTTTTAGAACCCTTACTCCACAGACTCAGACAAGGTTTATCTGGTTATAAACTCCCACACTGCGATTCACTCATTAAGCTGTCAGCCTATGCAGACGATGTCATTGTTTTAATTAAACCTCAAGACGATATTGATTTTTTAAAACGGTGTTCATTGGTTTGGCCGAGCCTCATCAGCTAAAGTTAATTGGGTCAAGAGCGAGGCTCTGATGGTAGGGGAGGGGGTGCAGAAGTTAGTGTTGCCCGGTGGATTGGAGTGGAAGAAGGGAGGGATAAAATACATGGGAATATTTTTAGGAAACAATGAATGCATTGGGAAAAACTGGGACAATATTTTAGAAAAAGTAAAAGTTCGGCTAAACCAATGGAAGTGGATTTTACCAAAACTGTCTTTTAGAGGTTGGGTTTTAATTATTAACAATTTAATAGCTTCAATGCTATGGCATCGTCTGTTGTGTGTAGATCCTCCAGTCGATATTCTATCAAAAATCCAGGCCATCATGGTGGACCTTTTCTGGGACCAGCTGCACTGTGTACCACAGAGCATCCTGTTCCTACCCAGGGATGAAGGAGGACAGAGACTGATCCACCTGGCCAGTAGAGGAGCAGCGTTCAGGCTCCAATTAATCCAGAGACTGCTCAGCGGCCCAGTGGATTTAGTATGGAGACCTGTCGCCAACGCCATCCTGACCCGGTGCAGCGGTCTGGGACTGGGGGAGTCCATATTCCTGATGGACCTGCGGGGACATCGACTGGGGGATCTACCAAGGTTTTATCAGTCTGTTTTTAAGGTTTGAGGAAGAGAGTGGGTTCACCTCTCTGGATTTTAAAAGAACCCATTGTTTTTGGGACTCGTTTTAATGTGGACAGTGTTTTAGGAACTCAGTTTTATTAAAGTTTTTAAAAATATAGATTGTTTTGATAAAGCATGTGGTGGACCTGTGTGGTCCACACATGGATGATGCTTTTGCTCTGTCCTCTGCCCTGGGCATCTCCTCAGTGAGGACCATCGGTCTTCTGCTGAGGAAATGGACAGACCAGCTGACAGAGGACAAGCAGAAGTGTCATGACCTCTGCTCTGTTGACCTTTCCCCCAGTGCTCTGATACTCACCTGGCCTCGCACTGCGCAGCTGCAAGCCTTTCCTCATCTACGACTATAAAAGCAGTGAGGCTTGCAGTTGCCAGTGCGGGACCATTCTATAATGTCACCTCCATAACCCGGACAGTTTCATCGCCTCAGTCACCATAACCCGGACATTCATCATCACCACGGACTCTGGCCGTTCTATGCCCAGGTTTTGGTTTGGTCTTGTCTCTAACTTGTCTTTATGTTGCATTTTTGTTATTAAATCTGTTCTCCCTTCAGCACTGTGCATCTGACTCCTCCTTCACCTCACCCTTTTCATGACAGAATGGTCCTGCCAACCATCAGGACCCCAGTCTGTTCTTTCTAAAGTCTGTCCAGTCTTGTGTTCTGTCCCTGTCTGTGTTCTGTTCCCTGCTAGTTATTTGTTCCCTGCTAGTTATTTGTTCCGTGTATCTGGCTAGTGTTCAGTGTATCTGGCTAGCGTTCAGAGTTTTTGGCTATCGTTCAGAGTTTTTTCTGGCTAGTTTAGTCTTCAGTCTTTTCTGGCTAGTTTAGTCTTCAGTCTTTTCTGGCTAGTTTAGTCTTCAGTCTTTTCTGGCTAGTTTAGTCTTCAGTCTTTTCTCATACTCTCCTAACCCAGGTGAGTATGAGAGCACTGGGGGAAAGGTCAACGGAGCAGAGGTCATGACAAGAAGGTCATCACTGAGTATTGTAGAGGATCCACACTGCCCCAGGATCATTTTTTAGAATTTTCTTTTAATATTTTATCCCCTGATTTTAAAAACAGTCCTGGTAAGTTTTTTTACAGCTGAGCTGATTACCCTGCAGGATTCCTCGGGTAAACACATGTACCGGTTTTTAGTAAAGGTTTTAAACAGCAACAAATTGAGTGGATGAGCGAACACAGTGTGGAGAGGACGTCTGAGTCTGGGCTCTGACAGTGGTCCTGAGTGGAGGGCATTGTACAAACCACCGTTAACTAAAAAGGTTGGTGACCTCCAGTGGAGGATACTACATGGGGCGGTGGCATCAATGCTTTTATTTCAGTTTTAAATCCAAATGTGACTGAGGAGTGTGTGTTCTGTCAGAGTAAGGAGACTGTTCCACTGCTTCCTGGACTGTCAAAGACTGGAAACATTATTTGGGTTTTTAATGAAACTCTTTTGTCTCTTTGGAGAAGTTTTCTCTCAACTGACTTTCATTTTAGGTTTTAAATACAGAATCAAATGTGAACTGCTGAATTTTATACTCGGTACTGCAAAAATGAGCATATATATCAGCAGGAAAAGGAAAAGAGAGGAGAGTTTGGATTGTATCACTGAAAATGTTTACTGCCATGATAGAAGCCAGAATCACTGTTGATTTCAGATACTACAGAATGATGGAGGATTTGGAGGAATTCAAAAACATTTGTTGTTCTATTTCTGAAAAACAATTATTTTTTGGTTCAATCCTTGATTAGAAAGATCATATGTTAGAATTTTACATTTATTTATGTACTTTTTTTTTTTTTTTACTTTTGATATTTTTTTTTCTTTAAATGAATAGTTTCATTTTGTGTTTCTATTCTATTAAGACAGGTTCAAATGAAGTGAAATTTTTTTTTGGCCCTATTCTGTCATAGGAAGAGGTTTTGTTCTTTCCTGAGATTTGTTTGGATTTTGTAAAAAAGACCTTGTCTTATGTTTTCTGTTATTTTGTGGCTAGAATGTAAATAAATCGTTTTTTAAAAAATCTCTCTCTCGCTCTCTTTCTCGGCGCGTAAACACAGACCAGACATAAACAAGACGCCTGCAGGTAATACAGTTGTGGTGGGCTAAGAAAACAAGAGTGACACACGCATGCATGTGTGGAGATGCTTCACTTTAGATGAAAAAAAAAACAAACGCACAGCATCTGAAGAGGTATCGGCTAATGTGAATGATACGAGCAGTGTTCGTAGCTGACCTGTGTGACAAGCAGAACAGACAACCCGCATTATGACAACATGCTCTTTTTTTCCCCCAAACACATATGGACAGTGTTGTGTTCTTCTTATTGGCCTTAAACTTTTTACACGTAATATAAAAAGTGAGGACATGTGACAGACGTGGACATTTCAATTCCAAATGCAGACATATGTTCACCTACTGATGTTCAGTTAAATTTAACAGAAAACTCATTGCTAACGTTAGCCTTTGTTTTGTTGCAGTGGACATTGTTACATTGGAGTGAACTTTAATACAAGTTGCTCATTGCTGGACATGTGTCCATGTTTTTTGGGGGTTTTTTTAGCCGTGTGTCTGTTATTTCTCTGCTGACAATATGATGACATCATCATGACAAGTCGACGCAACTCCAACTTTGTTGATGGATATGTCGACTTGAAAACAACTGAAGTCCTTAATGCCCTACTATACAGTACACTTGGGTGATGATTTCTGAAGGCAGTATGAGAGCAGCCAGACTAGACGGAATTTACATTAACCAAATTTTCAATAATCGATTAATTAAGGCAACAACACTCATTGGTTTTTCAGATCATCATTTAGCTACAATAGATTTTTCTCTAAAAACACATGTCAATCGCTGTCCTTCTTGGAGTTTTAACATAAGACTGGCGGAGGATGAAGCTTTCTGCCAGGTCTTCACTGACTTTTGGAACCGGTGGATACTGGTGGGATGTCGGGAAAACACAAATAAGGATTTTCTGTCAGCAGTACACGGAATATAAACAATTTAGTGAAAAACATTTACAGCAGCTGGAGGAAGGACTTATTTTTTGGAAAAAGAGATAATCAGTGGAACAGATAGCAACAGTAGGGACTGGGGGAATAGGAAGAAAACTTTAGGTAAGTTTCTACAGGAGAAAGCAAAGAGCGCTTTAATTAAAACCAGAATAATGACTATGAAAGAAATAAATGCTCAGACCCATTTCTTTTTTAATTTAGAAAGGAAGGTGAGAGAATACAATCAGCTGATTCATCTCAGGCTTCCAAATGGACAATTTACAACAGATCCATCAGAAATGAGGAGGTTGTCATGGGCTCTCTCTTTCTCTGCCTGGTAACAGCACTCATTGCTTTCAATCATCTGCCACTCTGCTCTCTGTCCTGTCTGACTAACTCCACCTGTCTCTGCTTCTACCTCCTCGTTAACTTAGCCACCTGCACTTCATTCCTCATTAACCACTCTCTGTATTTAAAGCCCTGTTTCACAGTTCACCTTTTCCAGATCGTCTGCTAAGATTGCTACCAGAGACTTCTTGCATGTTTATCCTCGTTTGTCTACTTCCTGTGAACTCGGATTAGCCTGACTCTTCTCTGCTCTCCCGCCCCGGTAAACCAGACCTGCATTCTAGTCCTCCAACTACGATTTCTGCCTCGCCCTTGTCTGTACTGCTGCTTTGTTTTCCCCCTGCCCTGTTCTCCTGCTCTCCTGTGCTTGTGCTCCAGGATTTCCAGCCTCCTTGACCAGTGAGTGAAAGACCTGCAGTCACTACCCAGTAGTGTTGTGCGGGCTACCCGCTGGCTAGCGGTTATCCGTGGGTGACCCACGAGTCGGGCGGGCTGGGTCGCAGTATTAATACATATTGCGGATGCGGGTGGGGCGGGTCAGGGACGATCAATACCCGCTGAGGTGTGTGTGTGTGCGCGCGCTCGGCTCGCGCATGTGCAAGCCTGTCAGTTCCTGTTTTGAATGCTTTTTATCCCAACTTTTTGTTATTTGTTATTAGCGCCAAATCTCCCTGAACACTCAGAGATAAGAGTGAAAATGTCGGACTTGATCAGGGAGAAGATTAAAACAGGCGATGCGAAGGTTGTACGGAAACGTTGTATGTGTTGGCTTTATAGAGTGATGATGTGGGTGGAGTCTATTTTATGTGCTGGAGTGCATATTGAAACGTTAGAAAGGAGGCAAAAATTATGCTTCATGACTTTTAACATTAGAAGCGCAAGGTAAAGATGCTGCGAATGTACTATGTGAGTTTAGAGCCAAATTTAAGCTCGCGGGTTGATAACGGGCGGGTTGGGTTTATCGATACGTGACATCATGCGGGTTGGGCAGGGCGGGCCGAGCCACGTCTTGGGTTTGGGCGGGGTGGGTTTCTGTAAAACCCCCTAACCACGTATCACTACTACCCAGGCTTGCCGCCTCTCAGCCACTGGACACACGCACATACACTCCCTTCCCCCCTAACCCTTTAATAAACTGATTTATTTTGAACGTGACGCAATTGTGGTCCTCGTCTGTCCCGCCCGTGACAAAGGTTGGCTATGCATTTTAATGCAGATCTTTTCAGTGCTGAGAAGCGTGATCCAGAGAGCATGACTGACCTCCTGGAGTGATTGCCTCAGTTAGGTGAAGCACAGTCAGCATCTCTTGAGTGAACCATCACTTTTGAGGAAGTGACCACAGCAGTGCAGTAGCTCAACATTGGTAAAGCATCTGGGATAGATGGACTGTCTTCAGAGTTTTACAAAAGGTTCTGGACAGTGTTGGAGAAGGACTTCCATTAAGTTTTTAAAGACTGCTTGGAATCTGGTTCCTGACCTGTGAGCTGCACGAGGGCACTACTGCTAAAGAAAGGAGACTATTAGAACTGGAGGCCTGTCTCACTGCTGTGTACGGATTATAAAATAATCAAAGTGTCTCTCCAACAGCCTGAAGGAGTGCATGGAGACCATCATACATTTTAATCAGACTTATTGTGTGCCTGAACGGACAATAATGGATCATCTTTTTCTTATCAGGGACATCATTGACATTTCAAAATTGACAACATTAGAGGTGGGGCTTTTATCACTCAATCAAGGAAACGCCTTTGACAGGGTAGACCATGGGTACTTTTTAAGACACTTAAAGCATTTGCTTTTGGGGAAAATTTTATTTCATGGGTTAAATTATTATATACTGACATTTCTGATCTGTTAAAGGTTGGGGGAGGACTCGGCCAACCTGTATCTGTCCAGAGGGGCATTCGACAAGGATGTCCTTTGTCTGGAATGTTATATGCCTTGGCTTTTGAACCCCTCCTGCAGCAGTTCAGACAGGGCCTCACTGGATTAGCCTTAGCAGAAGGGTCAGGCAGTGCTGACAATGTTACAGTCATAATTAAAAATCAAAGTGATGTTAACTATCTGAAGCAGAAGCTAACACTGTATGAAAGGGCTTCATCTGCGAAGGTGAACTGGTCCAAGTGTGAGGGCCTGATACTGGGAAAATAGAGGGATGGACAAAAACCTGTCTTACCAGCTGGGCTGCAGTGGAGGGGAGATGGGATGAAATTTTTAGGTGTTTTTTTTGGAGTAATGATGATTTTCACAGTAAGACCTGCGGTGGTTTGGTTGAGAAAAATACGTGCCCCATTGTCTTGATGGAAATGGATCCAGCCACAGTTGTCCTATAGGGGGAGTGCTTTGGTGGTAAACAATCTGGCAGCTTCGATGCTCTGGCACCGACTAACTGTTGTAGAACCTTTGGATACGTTGCTGAGAGAGAACCAGAAGATACTGGTGGATTTCTTCTGCGGAGGCTTTCACTGGACCAAAGCAGCTGTCTTGTCATTGCCTGTGACAGAGGGAGGCCAAGGACTAGTGGATCTCAATAGTAAAGTGAAGGCCTTCCGTCTGCAGACTGCAGAACGACTCCTTTACCACAGGAGGCAGTCATGGACCCTTACAGCATCCATCCTGCTTGGCAGGATGGAAGGCCTAAAATATGATAAACAGCCGTTTTTATTGAATTTAAATGAAATGGACATTTCATTAAAATTTTACCATTCTGTACTACATGCTTGGAGAACTGTTTTTGTTTCAGAGAGAGACTGTTCTTAGTATTGTGGTGTGATTGGAGAGGAACCCCTCTTTTACAATCCTCTAATTAGGAGTAAACCGCTGAAATCCAGCAGTATAAAACAAGCCTTAGCTACAGCTGGAATAACGAAGCTATCAGGGCTGAGGATGGCAGGACAGTGGAAGTCTGCTGCTATGCTCAGTAAGGAGACTAGCCTGAAATCATTATGTCTGTTGGAAAGAATTAAAGAGGAAATAATCAATGGACTCCCAGGGTTATTTAGGGAGGCTCTTGGAAGAGAGGCAACATAAGACACACCAGAAAGACCAACTGGGTTCCCTTTGGTGTCCATCAGGGTTGCAGTGGAGGAGCAGGAAGAAGAGGATGGAGCTCTGTTGTCTTTTAAAACACCAAGATCATCAGTCTTCTCCCAAGCGTCCAAAAAAAGCCTTAATTGTGTGGTTGTGAAAGTCCTCAACAGAACAGCTCTGGTCGGTGTCGGGGAGTCGAGGTGGGCCGGAGTGTTGGCGGCAGGGTCCTCTCCCAGGGGCAGCTGGAGGTCCCTGTACAAACCTCCCATAGAGAAGCGTACTGCTGACCTACAGTGGAGGGTGGTACATGGGACCATGGCCACAAACAGACATGCGGCATGTTGTGACGCCTGAGTGAACAGCCAATGTGTTTTTTTGTCAAGCTGAGGAGACCTTGGGTCTCTTATGGTTAGAGTGTCCCAGGTTAGTTAGGTGTTTTGAGTTGTTGCAGAAGTGAATTACAGGACTAGGTTTTAATTTGGATGAAAAGTTATTTATTTTTGGTCCTAAGTATTTAGTTTCACAGCGCAGGGAGATCTGCCTGGTAAACTTCCTGATAGGTCAAGCTAAGATGAGTGTTTGGCTCAGCAGGAGGAACAAGGTGAGAGGAACAGGATCCACGGACATTGAGCAGATGCTCAAAGGTTTAGTGGCAGCACGAATCAAAATAGAGTTTGTATATTATAGCATGATGAAAAAAGTAGAGGAGTTTGTTTCTGTCTGGGCTGTTAAGGAGGTGATGTGTGATGTCTCTCAGGGGTCTCTTATTCTTAGTCTCTGAAGACAGAAAAGCTAATTGTTCTTTAAGGTTTACATGTCATTGTTTTTTTGGTTGCGGGGGGGGGGTTCTGGGTCAATGTAAATAATTTTAGGTTTTTTGGAATATAAGTTTGTTTTGAAAATATGACCTAACAAAGGCTTCTTTTAAAGGTCAAAGGTCTTCTCCTTTTCTCTCCTCTCCTCTTCTCGTCTGTCCTCTCTTTTCTTCCCTTCTCTCTTCTCTTCTATTATCTCTTCTGTCTTCTCTTCCCTTCCCTTCTCTCCTCTTCTTTTCTCTTCTTTTATCCTGTTAATTTCTCCTCTCCTCTTCTTTTCTCTCCTTTCCTCTTGTCTTCTCTTCTCTCTTCTTTTCTTTTCTCTTCTGTTCTTTTCTGTCTTTTCTTTTCTTCCCCTCTCTCCTCTTTTTTTTCTCTCTTCTTTTCTCTCCTCTGGTCATAACCTGCCACGACCTTTCCCTCAGATCTTCTCCTCTTTAGGCTCAACCTTTGCCCCAGATCAATTCCAGATCACCTGGCCTGCACCGCACAGCTGCAAGACGTTGCTGATCTGCAACTATATAAGCAGTGAGGCTTTTGTACACTCTACCTATCACCATAACCTGGACATTTCACCACCACCACCACGGACTCTGGCTGATCGATGCCCAGGTGTTTGTGTTTGTCTCTATGTTGATTTTGTTATTAAATCTCTTCTCCTTTCAGCACTGAGCATCTGAGTCCTCACTTCTCCTCACTCCTCATGACATGTCTCTTCTCTTCCCTCCTTTCTTCTGAATTGAAAGATGCATTTCAATTCATGGGGTAAATTTATGGAACAATCTCGATAGTAAAGCTAAAACCTCCAAGTCCATTCACATTTTTAAGAAAAATTTTAAGGCATTATTGTTGAAAAGGTATGACAATGAATTCTAGCATGTCTTGTTGTCTTGAAAAGGATCTTTAAAGATGCTGTTCATTGAACATCATCAGGATTAGACATGAGTGATGGATATATTTTTGTTAATTTTTTTATTACTGTTATTATTAGTAGTAGTAGTAATAGTAGTATTATGATGTTGTTCTTTTGAATCATCACCTGAGTATTTATGTCCAGTACAATCAAATCACAATAATTAACAAATCTGAAAACAATTAACTCAATATTATGTCTCTACAGTTTCCATTTAAAAATAGCAGAAAAGACAAGGGACAGCAGTTGGAGGATTGACCCACATACACTCTTGTTAATTATTTAAAATGTAGAAAGATGAGAGCAATGGATCAATGAGATCAAGGAACATTTGTGACTGGAACCATGCATTTCAAACAAGTTATTTTTCTGTTTATATATTTTTGGTTTAAGTATGAATGTAAGCGTTGTGACTATGGAATGAGGGGGTAGACAAAAATATGCAACTCTACTCCTACTCCTTTTGAGCTGTCATTATATAAACACTATAACTTGTACTGTTACAACATATGTAAACTGCTCAAAATAAACTCAAACTCTCTTCTTTCCTCTTCTCCCTTCTCTTCTCTGTTTTATCTCTTCTATCTTTTCTTTTCTCTCCTCTATCTTGTCTCGTCTTCTCTTTTCTTTTCTCTCTTGTCTTCTCTTTTCTTCTTGTCTCTATTCTCTCCTGTCTTCTCTTCTTTTATCTTCCCTTTTCTCTTGCCTTCTCTTCTCTTCTTTTCTCCTCTCGTCTCTTATCTCTTTGTGGCAGTATAGATCTGTGGGTCCGCCTGGGCACTACCACAGCCAACCACTGGGGGCGCATAGCCCTATAAAAGTGGTGATTCCTCTGCCACTAGTACTCTCTCTTCGCTCCTCGACTGGGTGCGTCATTTCCGGACCGGAACTTCCGTCTTGGACAGATCTAGTGTTATTCTGTGGTCCATACTCCTGTGGCTGTTGGCATGGTCAGTGCTGGTACCGGTAGCTTCGCTCTCTCTCAGCTGTGTCTAGATTGCCCTGCCCAACTCTAACCGACCTCCGTATCCACGGTGTGGAAGTGCCGTTAACATCGGCGACAGGATTGCTCCGGCGTTGTACGACACAGCGCATGATCAACAGAAGGCTGCTGCTGTTTTGTCTCCTGGAGGAACGGCTTTGTCTCCTAGTGTGCTGCTCCGTTTCACAGCTGTGTACCGTTTTTCAACAAACGGCTTGTAAAACTCGGGACTGGGTTATGGTGTTTCGTGCCGCTCTTATTTATATATTGTTTTAATATGCTTATCCTCCTGTCGGACTGCTCCTCTTGGAGCGTGGACACCTGTCTGACATGGACGGTTTAATGTGACTGAGTGAATTGCTGTAGCTTACTTTTGTGGTTTTATTTAATTTCTCTGTTTAGTGGAATTGTATTTTCTGTTTTGTTTACTTATGCTAACCCACTAATTTTCCCTGTCTCCCGTTTTTAGTTGCTGAGGTCCGGTGGTGTTAGTGGTGGTGGGGTCCCTCCCTTTTCTTGTGTGCTGTGTTCCCGTGGGTTTGGGTTTCCTCACTGCGTGTGCGTGTGTGATTGACACGAGTGTTCGGGTGCGTATTATTTTTGTGGGCTGTCTGCCCCAGCCTCCAGCTTCCCCTCCTGTTACACCGGTATACCTCAGCTTGGTTTTTTTCCCATTTGTTTTCAACCCTGAGTGAATGGTTATTTTAATAATGCTTTTATAGACAAATAAAATGTGTTCTTATCCGAGGAATCATGTCTCTGCCCATACTCATTGGGTGACTCGATCTGCGTGCCTTATATCATTTAACTATTTCCTGGGGCGAAATCCCCCAGGTGGTGTTGTTGGCAACAATTTTATTTAGTTTAATCCCACACACACAACCACACACCCTCTCGCCACATCTTCATTTCTCTTCTCTCTCTTCTTGTCTTTTCTTCTCTCTTGTCGTCTTTTTCTTTTCTTCTTCTCTCTCCTCTTCTCTTCTTTCCTCTTCTCTTCCCTTCTCTCCTCTCCTTTTCGCTTCTCTTATCTCTTCGGTCCTTTTCGCTCTTCTCTTTTTTCTCATTTCTTTTCTCTTCTCTCCTCTTGTCATAACCTGCCATGACTTTCCTCAGATCTTCTCCTCTTCAGGCTCAACCTTTTCCCCAGATCAATTCCAGATCACCTGGCCTGCACTGCACGCTGCAAGACGTTGCTGATCTGCAACTATATAAGCAGTGAGGCTTTCAGTTGCTGCTGCAGGATCATTCAGATAGTCGCCTACATAACCTGTACACTCTACCTATCATCATAACCTGGACATTTCATCATCGCCACGGACTCTGGCCGATCGATCCCCAGGGTTTGTGTTGTAGTCTGTCTTGTCTTTGTTTTTTGTTATTAAATCTGTTCTTTCAGCACTGAGCATCTGAGTCCTCACTTCTATGACACCTCTTGTCTTCCGTCTTCTCTTCTCTTCTATCTTGTCTTCTCTTCTCTCATTTCTTCTCTCTTCCTTTCTCTCTTTTTTCTTTTTTCTCTTCTCCCCTTCTCTTTTTTTCTCTTCTCTCTTTTCTTCTTTTCTCTTCTGTTATCTCTTGTCTTTTTCTCTCCTCTCCTTCCGTTTCCGGTGAGTGTGAGTGGTGGTGGCGGCGTGTGAGTGGCGTGGAGATTTTGAATTGGTTTCCTGGGGTTTTCATTTTCTTTCTTGAAACTGGTTCAACTGCATTATAAGGTAAGGTTTGTTTTCATTAACTGGATTAATTGTATTGGCTGTCAGGAGGCATGGCGTCTCAAGAGACGCCACCTCCGTCCATTCGGCACGGGGTTCGGATTGTCCCTCCGAACGGTGCCGTCACAGTAGAACAGGTTCTGCTGGCGGCGGGAGAACAGGTGGGACATGAGAACCTCTTGTATGCCTCAAGAATGAATAAAGCGGTGGTCTGAAAAGTGAAAATCTTGTGTTTCAATTAATTGAAAGTGGTGTGGTTATTGAGGACCTGTTCATCCAGGTTTCACCGCTGTCAGCACCGTCAACGCGGATAATTGTTTCTGGAGTGCCGCCGTTTATTCCAAACGAGCTTTTAGAGAAAGAGCTGCACCGTTTTGGAAAGTTTGCTAGCGGCATTAGAACTGTTGGTTTGGGGTGCAAAGACCCTAAACTAAAGCACGTTCAGTCACTGAGGAGACAGGTGTTCATGTTCCTGGACTCGCAGACACAGACTCTGGAGGTGTCTTTCCGTGTTAAACACGGGGATGCTTCCTACATGGTCTATGCGAGTTCAGGACAAATGAAATGTTTTGAATGTGGTGATGTGGGGCACAAACAATTCGTGTGTCCCCATAAACAACGGGGGGAGATTGTGCGTGGTTCTGTAGAGGAGGAAGAGACCGATAAGGCAGTAGGGGGATCCGGGTCCGCTCGGGCCGGCGGGTCAGGGTCCGCTCGGGCCGGCGGGTCTGGCGCAGGTGGGTCTGGGACTATTGTGCCCGAGGCAGAGGCCTCTAAGAGGGTAGAAGAGGTCCCCCAGGTAAATAATGTAGTGGTTAGTGTGAATGAAATGGAAGTGGCTCCCCTTCAGGGGGAAAATCGTATAACTTTGACAGAAAATAATGGTGAAAAAGTAAGACAGGAATGTCCAGCTGAGGAAAGTGTGGGTCTTTCTGAGTCCACAGACTATCTGCTATGTAACAGCCAGGCTTCTGGGGTATTGGATGACTTAGATGATGATTATGAGTCTGAAAATGTTTCCATGTCTGGAAGTTCAAGCAGGAGTGTGGACTTATACCCATTGGAAGAGATTAATCAGTTTTTGGACGAAACTTACAAGAAATCTGTCAAAGTGGAGGATTATTTTGAAGATGCTGATAAATTTATTAGATCAGTCAGTATCCTGAAAAGAAGCGTGGGTTTTGATCTTTTGGATGAGAAGAAGCGTTTCAGGTTGAAGAAACACATCACCAATCTAAGGAAAACTAGTGGTAAAACCAGAAGATCAAAAAACCTGAAATGATAATGCAGCACTGGGTGTTTTTCTGTCTATTCTGGTACCTGTTTGGTTATATCTGTCTGTTTTCCTTTTCTGTCTCCTTACAATAGGATCTTTAAATATTAATGGTGGGAGAAATGGACAGAAGAGGGCACTCATTTCTGAAATTTCAATGAATAATAAGATTGATGTTCTGTTTTTGCAAGAGACGCACACCATTGTACAGGATGAGACAGAGTGGGGACTTTGGTGGAAAGGTTCCTTTAGACTCAGCCATGGGTCTAATGTTAGTGCAGGGGTAGCCATTTTATTTAAGGACCCTGCTACAACCATTTTGTCCTGTTTTGAAGTAATAAAGGGTCGTATGTTAATTGTAAGAGCAAACAGAGAATTCTGTTTACTGCCTTGTCAACATCTATGCTCCCAATAATGGGAGGGAGAGAATACACTATTATAATTGTTTGAAAAATGAATTGTCAGCTCATCAGCAAGACCATATCATTGTTGGTGGTGATTTTAACTGCACTTTGGACTTCACTGTAGACAGAATTGGTGAAGAACCCCACCCTCAGTTATCTCAGATACTTAAAACTGCTATTTTACATGCAGACTTACTTTATTCCTTCAGGATAAAACACCCCCAATCTAAGCAGTATACGTGGGTTAGGGTCAATACAAGATAAGTTGCTACAAGATAAAAACTTTTGTCAATTTTTTAATACTTTCTGGCTTAATTGGAAGTCCAAGAAGGAAAATTTTTGCTCTCTGAAACTCTGGTGGGAGGTGGGTAAAATACAAATCTGTCTTTTCTGTCAGCAGTACACTGCTTTTTCCTCAATGAGAATAAAAAATTAAATCAAAAATTTGGAAAAAGACATTAGAACCATTGAGGATGGTTTACACAGGACTGCTGATGACAGTACTGGACCTCTGTTGGAGGGTAAACGGTCTGAGCTGAGCTCACTCCTGCAGGAGAGGGTTAAAGGAGCCCTGGTCCGATCTCGTTTCCTCCAGCTGAAGGACATGGATGCTCCAACCTCTTTTCTTTAATCTGGAGAGATCAACAGCTGAAAGGAAAACAATGGCTGTTTTAAAATGACCAAATGGAAAGACTACTACTGACCCGGTTCTGATGAGAAAGCACGCCGTGGATTTTTACACCGATCTGTTCAACGCGGAACCTTGTCATTTGGACAGTCGAAAGGAGCTACTGAAATACCTTCCTCAGCTCAGCGAAGAGGAAAAAAAAGAACTGGATAGAGATATGACATTGGAGGAATTAACTACTGCTGTCAGTCAGTTAGGATCCGGACGAGCACCTGGGATTGATGGATTATCAATGGACTTTTTTAAAACCTTTTGGAACATTATTTGCCATGATATTCTTGGTGTTTTTCAAGAATGCTATAAAAATGGCTCTCTCCCAGTGTCTTGTCAAAGGGCAATAATCTCCCTTCTGCCTAAGAAGGGAGACCTGGCATCTTTAAAGAACTGGAGGCCAGTCGCCCTGCTCTGCTCGGACTATAAGATTCTGTTCAGAGTTCTGTCGAACAGACTAAAAGAGGTGCTTGGAAATGTCATTGATGGTGATCAGAGTTATTGTATTATGGACAGAAATATTATGGACAACATTTTTCTCATGAGAGATCTAGTTGATGTTTGTAACTGCTATAATGCAAATGTTGGTGTGCTATCTCTTGATCAGGAGAAAGCTTTTGACAGGGTGAATCACTCCTATCTATTTTCAGCACTAAGGGCGTTTGGTTTTGGTGATGGCTTCGTGTCGTGGGTGAGTCTGCTCTATTCTAATGCACAATGTTTGGTGAAAATGGGGGTGGGGCTGAGTCGGCCAATCACTGTGCAGAGGGGTATAAAGGTAAATGGACTGCATTTATATAGCGCTTTTCCACCTTCATGGTGCTCAAAGCGCTTTACATTAGCCTCTCATTCACCCATTCACACACACACTCATACACCAGTAGGTTTCTAAGGTGAGTCCTACTGGGGGCCTAAGCCAGGGTTCAGTGTCTTGCCCTTCGACATGTGGACAGCCAGAGCCGGGACGCGAACCACCAACCTCTCAGTCATTGGGCGACCCACTCTACCAACTGAGCCACAGCCGCCCATCCCTGCCATAAGCCATCTCAGGCCAATTGTACAGTGTGGTGATTGAGCCTCTACTGTGCAGGCTGAGGGATCGGCTTAGTGGTTTCTCCCTGCCTGGGCTTGGTGTTTTTGAGCGTCCTTTAAGTTTCAGCATAAGCAGATGATGTTAATGTTTTTGTTTGTAGTCAGGATGATGTTCGTTGTTTGCAAGATACCCTGTGTTTGTATGAGAGGGCAACATCTGCACGGGTGAATTGGGCAAAAAGCGAGGCACTATTGTTGGGTGAATGGAGGGAGCAGGGAATACCTATACTCCCAGAAGGTCTAAAATGGGGGAGGGAGGTGCTGAAGGTTTTGAGAGTTTTTATAGGCTCTGACAGTTTTCAGAAGAAGAATTGGGAGGGAATTATGGAGAAAGTGTGCGCCCGGTTGTCTAAATGGAAATGGTTGCTACCCCAGCTGTCATATAGGGGAAGAGTTCTGGTGGCTAATAACTTGGTTGCCTCGGCTCTTTGGCATAAACTTATATTCCTTTGACGCCACCGAGGGGTCTGATTGAGGTAATACAGAGGAAAATCTTGGACTTTTTCTGGTCTGGTAGACACTAACTTCGAGCAGCTGCATTGTACCTTCCTGTGGCTGAGGGTGGGCAAGGACTGATAGACATTTCTACGAGACTTGCCTCTTTCCGACTAAAGACGGTCCAAAGATTTCTATATAACAGCGGATTAAGATGGTTGGAAATGGCAAGACTGCTGATGTGGAGAGCGGGACGTCTGCACTACGATAAGCAGCTGTTTTTGGTCCGTAGTGCAGACCTTGATCTGTCCGGTCTCACTCCTTTCTACAGTTCTGTCTTGCAGGCATGGCAGATTTTAAAGATACAATGAGCATACAGCGAGACTCCGGGAATGTTGATTTTTGAGGAATCGTTTGCCAACTGAAGACTGAGGTCCTGAAATCTTCTTCCCTGCGGACCAGCCTCAGAGAGGCTGGGTGTACCAAAATTGGACATTTGATGGAGTTAGCAGATCTTCCTGAAACCATGCTGAGAGTAAGGAGTAAAGTCACCTCTATCCGTTTATTCAACAGGGTGGTGACTGAAGTCTCAGAGAATCTGCCTCTCCATTTAAGGCTCTTTGTGAGAGACAAATCTCAACGCGACCAGTGGAGTGAGGGCAGTGACTACAGCTTCCCCGCATTGTCTGTCTCCCCTGCAGTGAGAGAGTGGCAGGAGAGGGGGGGGGCAGCTTCTGTCTTTTGAAACACCAGCGTTAGATGGTTTTAAGGACGCTGGTAAAAAAGAACTCTATCAGACTTGTGTGAAAGTGCTTCATTTTCAGTCTCTCTCTGAAGTCAGGGAGTCGGGGTGGACCGAGTTTTTTGGCCCGGATGCTTCCCCGAAGGGCAGTTGGCGGGTCCTGTACAAGCTGCCTCTTGAAAAGCGGACAGCAGACCTCCAGTGGAGGATTGTACATGGTGCGATAGCTACTAACAGATACAGGGCGCACATTGATCCTGAGGTGGGCGAGGAGTGTTTGTTTTGTTTGGAGTCTGAAACCCTTACGCATTTGTTTATTCAATGTCCTAGACTAGGATCACTGTTTGTTGTGTTGACAAATTTGTTTCAAGGGTTTGGTTTTTCTTTTTCTTTGGAAGCTTTTGTGTATGGACAAAAATGTCAGAAAAACTGGAAAAATGTTTGTGGTTTGCTGAATTTCATTTCGGGTACCGCAAAGTTGGCCATATGGCTGACTCGGAAAAATAAGGCTCAGGACATCGGGTGTGTAGACCTTGTGCCAGTTTTTAAAGGACTGTTGACATCTCGCCTTAGGGTGGAGTTTGTCTATCATAGATTAATGGACAAAATGCAAGACTTCAAATGTATGTGGTCTTTAAATGGGGTTCTGTGTGTTGTCTAAGAGGATGGGCAACTAAATATTAAGCTCTGATTTGTGTGTACTGTTTTTGAATGCTCTTATTTGGTTTATTTCATTTTTTGTAGTTTTTTTGGCTGTTTTTATTTAGAAGGGTTTTTTCTCTTTGTCTTGGGAGTTATGTTTTTCTCTTTTTGTTGAAAAATCTTTATTGAAGTGGTTAATAAAGGGCTTTTTGAAAACTAAAAACCTCATCTCTTCTCCTTTTCTTTTCTCCCCTCTCCCCTTCTCTCTCCTCTTGTCTTTTCTCTTCCATCTTCTCTTCTTTACTCTTCTCTTTCTTTCTCTCTTTTCTCTCCTCTTGTCTTTTCTCTTTCTCTTGTCTCTCTTCTTTACTCTTCTCTTTCTTTCTCTCATCTCTTCTCTCCTCTTTTCTGTCTTGTCTCTTCTCTCTTGTCTCCTTTTACCTCTTCTCTCCTTTTTTTTCTCTCTTCTCTTCTTCTCTTGTCTTCTCTCCTCCTCTTTTCTCTTCTCTTCTTTACTCTTCCTATCTCTCATGTCTTCTCCTTTTCTCTCCTCTTATCTCTTATCTCCTCTTCTCTCTTCTTTCTTTTCTTCTCTCTTGTGAAGGGAAATTTTACCTTGACTCGGTCACTACATCTCACTGATATTGTCATTGAGTTCTGTGTGAACGTCTCAGTGATACTGTAAACGGTAAGTTTGAATGTTCCTGAGAAGAGTTTCTCACCGTCTCCAAGGGTCTGAGAAGGACAGTCTCATCTTCCTCCCTCTCCACCTGGGGAATGGCTAGTGAATATAAAGAATCTGTTTGTTACACTGGTCATCAGAACATCTGACAGCTCGTTCTCTTCACGTTCTCAGTTGCATGCAAATTCCAAATTAGTTTGTTCATCTCTTCAATAAATAATCGTTTCTGACTTGAACAGTTTTCTCTCCTTGTGTGATTTAAAAACTTCCACAACAACTTGGCGTTGTCGGCAGGATCCCATGAGTGTGATGGACGGAGGACAGAGGTCGGGGAAGTGATCAGCCTACGGACCAAAAGGTTGTATCCCTGTTGGTAAAAACCGGGATCCGCCCACACACCACCAGGACCAGACCTGTGAAGACCAGATCACACTCGGTGACAAAGTTTTAATTTGGGTTAAAAAGGGCTCTTGGTCTAAAACTCACGTCACGTGCCCGTTGTCTGCTGTTATGGTGCACAATACAGTAGAGGACAATTTAGATTCATAATGAAGCTAAATTGGATCACCGTGAACTAATTCATATGTAGCAGGTTCAACCAATTTAGATGTAACCTTTAAACAGAGAACCGGATAAATTTAGATCCTAGGTGATGTTACTGGTGAACTAAAGGGAGCTGCCTGACTGTGTAATACAGGTGTACCGGATTACTTAATGTGACGGTTTTTTTTAGTTATTTTTATTTTCCATGGGGTGTGAACTCCAGAAAAATAAAGGATACAGGATTTTCTTAGTTTTTTCTCCTTGAACGTGACTGTAAAGAGAAACTGAAAAGGCTTTTAGGATTATTAAACTTGAAGTGGAAAACCAGTTGGGAACTTTGGGCAATTGGCCAAGTAAGGGTGACGTGGGGTTGGACCAGGAGACTCAAATTCTAAGACATATTGTCATGTTGAACGTTTTAAAGCTTTTCAGTGCACTGATTATTGGGTAACAAAATTTAATTTCCCCAAAATGGGACCATGAAAAAGTAAATGACTTGAGAAAAATCCAAATGAAACTCGTAAGTAAACTCAGGACATTGTGAATCTTGTAGTGGGTCAGATTTGATACAGACTGATTGATTAAATTCTTCATCGTGCAGGTTTACTGACTTTACGCAGCGACGTAAGTAAAACACGGTAATCGGTTGCGTTATCTTAACATTATTTCGGACTTTGAACTGAAGATAACGGCAGCTGGGGTGAGACTGTGAAAGACTGTTCTATCTGAATGTCCACCAGACTTTTGAGATGGAAGAACATCTCCCGTCTCATGATGGAAAAGCCCTGGATGAACCAAGGAAACTATCAACATGAGGAAAGGTCAAGGCAAAGGAGGCCAAGGCAGGAGGAATGGACAGAAGCAGCAGAAACATGGACGGAGACTGGCAGCAACAGCCTGGAGCTGCAAACAGTTCCTGAACAAATTATACTGCGAGACCTGCACCTACACCAGTAGATGATTGTATGTTACATGTTCGAACTGGGGCATTTAGACAATTAATAACAGTAGCTGTCATAAGCAATGTTTTTGTTTGTACCAGTACATTACAATAGGCTGGTTGGGGTTAGATTTATTTAAATAATTGCTTAAATTTATGTTTCAAGCAATATATTTACACTGGACCACCTAAGAATAACTATGGGTTTTCTCCACAAGGTAGGCCTGCTAATTTAGAGAAAATTTTAAGTTTAAAAGGATTTAAACTTGGGTTTTGTTTAGACTGCATGTCAGTATCTTCTCCTACTGTACTGGTATGTTGAGCTGACAAACTCCTGCATTCCTAGAGGAACATGGTCAACAAAATAATGTTTTTAATACGGACGGTGGCCTTATCTGTCTCTGCTACAGCTTGTGGATTCCGTTGGTTAAACGAACCTTCGTAGATGTGAGACAATTTATTCTGAGGGTTTGAGTCTTGTTGTGGTTTATGTCATCTTGGTTAATTATATGGTTAATTATTTCATAATTATTAGTGGTTACCTTAAACCAGAATTACTTTTCTAGGGGTTAAAATTTGGGTTGTTCTGTTCTATGTAAATTATACCTTGAACAAACTAACGGGGGGAAAAAAATGAAAACATCTCATTTATGACTAAGCTCTTTAAATGCAACCATTTGAGCCTGTCAACAAGACATTTCTCAGTTGCATGCCTCAGATCCTCCTGTTTCACACATGTAGTCCAATATGCTTGATTTTAACCTTAAACTGGTATGCTCTGAGTCATACAAAAATCATAGACGTCAGAGTTACAGAAAATATAATCCACAGTGCACCTAAAACCTGATTATGGCTCAGTTTGTCATCAATGTTATGACAGTACATTTAAACTCCCTCCTTTGTGCTAGAGTAAGGATGTCTGTCTGTGTAACCATTAGTGTTCTGCCATGGCCGTGTGTGTGTGTGAGAGTTCTTTAAGTGTGCTTTATGTTTTGATCACACTGGGTGAAATGTTTGTGAAACTAGAGTAACTACTGTATATATAGAATATATACAGTAAGGGAATACATTAGTCTAGTGTGTTTTGCGAGTTATGGACACTTTCTTACAGTTTTACCTTCAGACCGGTGTGGTGTGTATCAGTTATAATCTAACACTACAGTGGTGACCTCTCCGCAACAGATTTCCAGGTCTGAGCGGATGCTGGGTGGGGAGGGACACACCCCCTCTTTCTGAACTCCCTTGTCTCTCCACAAATGTTTTTTTTCTTCCTGTCCTTTTCAGGTCGACCTGAGGGACATCCTCTCCTTTCTGCTGCTGTGGTTTCTTCATTATCCTCTGACAGGACAGAGAACTGTTCCATTACAATGGACACCGTCATAAAGTGGACATTGCGTTGGTGGCCATGAGCCACTCTGATCTACCGTAGCTGGGATAGAACCACAGCGTGATCTTTAGAAACCTGAGGACCTTTTATGGAACAACATATTATCTATTGTGCAGAATACTGTAGTTTTTCACCTCAGATGTTTCTAGGTCTATGTAACCTCCATGATGGTGTTTACAAGATCTGCGGGCCCTTAAAAACTTTTGTAAAAGCTGTAATCTTAAAAACTGTTCTGCTGACCAGGTAGACAAGGCCCTGGCCCCTCTCTTGATAAAAAACAATACCCCCTGTGGAGCCCAATCCCCCCCCCCCGAAAACCTGCGGGGGGTCCATGGTAGCGAGGTGGTGCCACAGGAGGAACGCAACTAAATTGTTAAGCTCTAGTACTCTACCTCGATATGACATCTGAGGGAGTAGCCATTTCCATTTATTCAATATGTTTTCTATTTTTTAGGTGACGTCCTCCCAGTCCTTTTTGTTGTTCTTCCCCAGAAAGACTCCCAGGTACTTTAGGCAATTCCTTTTCCATGGGAGTCCCTGGGGAAGAACCGGGAGGCCACTACACCATCTGTCAACAGCTAGGGCCTCGCTTTTCGGCCATGACGGATGGTTAAACTGGTTAAAACTTTTAAAATGTCAATGTGGGTCTGGTTTTTAATAAAAACAATGACATCAACCGCATATGCGGATAAAACATTGTTCTCATTAAAACCAGGTAAAATCAGGCCATCGATGCGAGTGCGTATCTTACAGAGGAGTGGCTCCAGGGAGATTGCATAGAGCATTCCAGACAGGGCCCACCCCTGCCGGAAGCCTCTACAGACCCAAAAAGGAGCACACAAACTGCCATTAAATTTCAGTATACTTTCAATGTCACTGTACAATACCTGGATCTTGGCAATAAAACCTGCGCTGAACCCAAACTTCACCATGATTTTCCAGAGGAGGCTGTTTTTAACGCGGTCAAAAGCCTTTTCCTGGTCTAGTGAAATCAGACCAGTGTCGATGTTCAAAGAGCTGGAGACTTCAAAAACGTCTTGGATAAGGTAAACATTGTCTACCATTGACCTGCTGAGGATGCAGTAGGTCTGGTCCCGGTGGATGACCTGCTCCATAGCTTCCCTCAGCCTGTTATCCAGGGCCTTGGACAGAATCTTGTAGTCCACGCAAAGGAGGGACACAGGGCGCCAGTACTTTATTTCCTGGAGGTTTCCTTTCTTCGGCAGGAGAGCCACCACTGCTCTGCGGCAGGACTGTGGCAGGGACCCTTCAGCCAGGCTTTCATTAAAAACATCAATAAAATCATCAGATAAAATTTCCCAGTATGCTTTAAAAAACTCAACAGTCAGTCCATCCAGTCCTGGAGCTCTTCGTCCCTGCATGCTCTGCAGAGTGGCGATTAACTCTCCTGCCTCCAGCGGCTGGTCCAGCAGTGAGTTGGTGTCCTCCCATACTTTTGGGAGGTTTTCACAGAAACTGTCCAGAAGATGTTGGTTTTCCTCCTCCAACTCACTGCTGTAGAGGGTGGAGTAGAACTCCCCCGCTCTTTGTCTTATTTTGACCGGCTCGCTGAGTTCCTGCCCTGTGTCTGATAGTAATGCGTGGATTGTTTTTCGTTGCCCCAGCTTCCTCTCTAGGCCAAAGAAGAAGCTAGAGGGAGCATCCATCTCTGTGATGTTCTGTATCCGGGACCTGACCAGTGCACCCTGTACCTTGGTGTCCAGCAGGTCGGCCAAGGCCATTTTTTTAGACTTGAGGGTTTCAATATACCCTCGGTTTCCTGTGGAATCAGTGACGGCTTCTAACTCCACTATTTCAGTTTCCAGGTCACTAATAGATCGACCAGTATCATGAGTGACATTGACAGTATACTGTTTTTCCATGGTCCCACCACTGCCTAAGACATGTAAAATCATTTTTCCTCTGTCTAAACATACTCCAAAAAAACCTTAAAAGCCCCTCTTAAAACCTTTATCAAAAGTTAAAACCAAATAAAAATGCCAGTATGCACTCCTAGGTAAAATATTTTTCATAAAAACACTACGTGAAACTAAAGAATGATCAGTAAAACCAACTGGCAATATTTTATATTCTTCAAAAACATTAAAATGATACTTAAAACAATAAAAATGGTCTAATCTGGCTAAAGACATGTAGTTTTCTTTTAGGTGGGACCATGTATACTGTCTACAGTCTGCATGCATCCTTCTCCATACATCCACCAGACCATGAGGAACCACCAGCTGCTTCAGCGTGTGCTGGGAAGCAGGATGAGGCTCTGCATGGTTTCCATCTAAAAGCTCATTTTCTGTGCAGTTAAAATCCCCACCCAAGAATAAAACCTCCTCTGGACCACAGCAGTCCAACCTTGTCTTCACTTTTTGTAAAAAGCTCTTCCTCTCTGCGCCATTGGTCGGTGCATAGATGTTGATAAAAACCAGGGTGTGCTGCTGGAACCGTGCCTTGGCTAAAACGCACCTCCCCTGGACAACATGTTCGACCTCCAGAGAGGAAGGAGTGAATGTCCTGGAGAACAGGAGGTCCACTCCTCCACTGAGGGAGGTGTTGTGGCTCAGGACCACCTGTCCTTCCCACTCCTTCCTCCAGTCTGCCTCCACCTTTTCATCTCCGTGGACTTCTTGTAAAAATAACACGTCGATCTGCTTTGCCCTCGCAGTCTCAAAGACCAGTGCCCTCTTTCTTGCCTCTCTGGCACCGTGCACATTCAAAGTTCCTATTTTAAAACACGACATTGGTTAAAAAAATAAGAACGCTAAAAAAGAATTCCTCAATTTGACTAGAGGTTTGTTTAATCTATATATTTCTTGGTTGTGAGTTCTGATGTTGCGTTTTTGATTATGTGTCTGGATGAGTGGAAAAAATTTAGTATGTTTGGGAAGTGTAATGCTATATTTCATCTTTTTGTTCCTTTTGTTTGTTCTAAAAGGTGTTTTATAATTGTTTTGGAATATGCATTTTTCTGACTAGTAGTGACCTGGGATAATGACGGGTCACTGCTGTCAGTTCTCCATCTGATTCAGTTGATTCACCCACTGCCTCCTCCATTATCCCAGCTTTACTACTTCCCGTTTCTCCATTTAATTTTTCTTTTACTTTGCCTTTGCCTCCCCGGCACAATCTCCCAGCTTCCCTCCAGCACTGCAGCCTCAAGCGTTCTACCTACATGTACTCCACCTGCTCTCTCCCTCACACTCTCCTCTACCTTGCCTGTCTCACACACACTCACTCACTCCTCCAGCCTCACACACATTCATTCCCTCCCCCAGCCTCAATTGAGTCACACACACCTTCAGTCACTTTCTCAGTCTCACATATGTCCCCTGTGTCACCTACACTCCCAGTTAACTCACCCTTCTCTCCCTCCATCCCACTTGCCCCCTCTGGTCCCTTCACCCACATCACCCATCTCCTCCACCCTTGAAAATGAAGCACCTTTTTTTGTTTAATTTTTTTCCATTTTTTTCCTCCATCCCCTTATCTCCTCACCTCAGTGTTTTCACCCACATGCATTCCCTCCACCTGTTGCTCACACACCTTGGCGTTTCACATTATAGCCCCAGGGGGTGCCTTGCGCCGGTCCGCGGGGACGGGCTGACTGGGGGGAGCGGCAGCCACAACCGCCGGCAACGGACCGTGACTGTCAGCTCGCACCGGAGCAGATGGAGCCAGGCCGGGAGCACCAGCTCCGGTCTGCGCCGGAGCCCAAGCGACCGCGGCCCATGCCGGAGCTGCTGCGGTGGAAAACCCAACCCACCCGCGGGAGCCGCCACCCCCCAGCGGAGCCCTGCAGCCCCGGGGCTGCACGGTTTGGACATGCTTTGGTGAGGTGTCCTTCCTCACCACAGCCAAAACACTTGTTTTCAGCGGACGTGGCGAACAACATATAGTCAAAATTATCGACTCTTACCGTAAGCCGGCAGTTGAACTCCTTCGTCCTGTTGTTCAGGATCATAAACACCTGTCTTCGGTGGGACACTGTGTTTCAGTACAGGTGATTTACACCCAGACAGGATTTTCCTGATAGGGGAATTAACCCAAATGTGATTAGACAGCTGGTGGACCAGGAAATCATCGTTTACGACGGGGGGTACGTTGGAAAGAATGACCCGTGTTGCAGGCTGAACGAGAGGAAGAACCTGCTCATGCAGCCTGTTAACGGTGAGCCCCGCCTCCATTAGCTGGTTTACCTGGTTGACTCACTCCATAAATGGGACCACAGGCCTGTTCATGCAAGCGGCGGATTTTATTGATCCATGACCAATAATGTCCCCCACAACTAAGGCGACATCTTCCACACTGCACACAGACTCGGCACCGACCATGATGCCGTGTCTGCATGACAGCGAAGTGAGGGGACTAGACGCCATGACAAGGTGTGGCGGGTTCACCCCGCTTTACTAAAATAAGACCACTAAATCAACAATAAACACTTTATTCCACCACCACTATCACCATGTAAAGAATGAAAAGAGTGAAAAAGCGAACGATCGCACAGTGTCTCTCTCTCTCCTCAACACACCTTCCTCCCGGAAGAAGAGATGACGAAGAGACGAGAAGAAATGATGAAGAGAAGAGAAAAGATGAGGAAGAGAAGAGATGAGGAAGAGATGACATAACGAAGAGATGACATGACGAAGAGAAGAGATGAGGAAGAGATGACATGACGAAGAGAAGAGATGAGGAAGAGATGACATGACGAAGAGAAGAGAAGAGGTGACGAAGAGAAGAGGTGACAAAGAGAAGAGGAAGAAGAGGTGACAAAGAGATGACGAAGAGAAGAGAAGACGAAGAGATGACGGAGAGAAGAAATGATGAACGGAAGAGAGGACAAAGAGAAGAGGTGACGAAGAAGAGAAGACAAAGAAAAGAGGACGAAGAGATGATGAAGAGAAGAGGATGAAGAAAAGAGGTGACAAAGAGATGACAAAGAGACAAGAAGACGAAGAGAAGAGATGACGAAGAGATGACGAAGAGATGACGAAGAGATGATGAGGAGAAGAGAAGAGGAAGGGAAGAGAAGAGAAGTAAAAGAGAAGAGAAGATGAAGAGGAGACGAAGAGAAGAGGAAGAGGTGACGAAGGGATGAGAAGAGAAGGGATGACGAAGAAAAGAGAAGATGAAGAAAAGAGGTGACAAAGAGAAGAAACGAGATGACGAAGAGAGGTGACAAAGAGATGATGAAGAGAAGAGATGACGAAGAGAAGACGAAGGGAAGAGAAGAGGTGACAAAGAGAAGAGGAAGAGATGACGAAGAGAAGACGAAGAAAAGGGATGATGAAGGGAAGTGGTGACGAAGAGAAGCGGTGACGAAGATGAAGACAAAGAGAAGAGATGACGAAGAAAAGAGATGACAAAGAGAAGAGGAGAGGTGACGAAGAGGAGACGTAGAGAAGAGATGACAGAGAAGAGAAGACGAAGAGGTGACGAAGAGGAGACGTAGAGAAGAGATGATGAAAAGAGAAGATGAAGAGAAGAGAAGACGAAGAGGTGACGAAGAGAAGACAGAGAGAAGAGGAGGTGACGAAGAGAAGAGAAGATGAAGAAAAGAGGTGACAAAGAGATGACGAAGAGATGACGAAGAGAAGCGAAGAGATGACGAAGAGAAGACGAGATGGTGAAGGGAAGAGAAGAGATGACGAAGAGAAGAGAAGGGAAGAGGTGACGAAGAGAAGAAATGAAGGGAAGTGGTGACGAAGAGATGATGAAGAAAAGACAAAAAGAGGAGATGACGGAGAAGAGATGACAAAGAGAAGAGGAAGAGAAGAGGTGACGAAGAGAAGAGATGACTAAGGAAGACAAAAAGAGGAGATGACAAAGAGAAGACATGATGAAAAGAGAAGACAAAGAGAAGACATGATGAAAAGAGAAGACATGATGAAAAGAGGTGACGAAGAGAAGATGAAGAAAAGAGGTGACAAAGAGATGACGAAGAGAAGAAACGAGATGACGAAGAGAAGAAGTGACGAAGAGAAGAGGAAGGGAAGAGGTGACGAAGAGAAGAAAAAAAAGAGAAGACGAAGAAAAGAGGTGACAACGAGATGATGAAAAGAAGAGAAGAGATGACGAAGAGAAGAAAAAAAAGAGAAGACGAAGAAGAGGTGACAACGAGAAAACAAAGAGAAGAGGAAAAGAAGACGAGAAGGGGTGACGAAGAGAAGATGAAGAAAAGAGGTGACAGAGATGACAAAGAGAAGAAACGAGATGACGAAGAGAAGAGGTGACGAAGAGAAGAGGAAGGGAAGAGAAGAGGAAGGGAAGAGGTGATGAAGAGAAGAAAAAAAAAGAGAAGACGAAGAAAAGAGGTGACGAGATGACGAAAAGAAGAGAAGAGATGACGAAGAGAAGACGAGATGATGAAGGGAAGAGAAGAGATGACGAAGAGAAAAGAAGACGAAGAAAAGAGATGATGAAGGAAAGAAAGAGAAGAAATGAAGAAGGGAAGTGGTGACAAAAGGAAGAGATGATGAAAAGAAGAGATGACAAAAAGAGGAGATGACGTTAGACCCTCTGGACCCTCTGGACCCTCTGGACCCTCTGGACCCTCTGGACTAGTTTAGACCCTTTGGGGCCCGTGTGGGCCCTGGGAGGCCAGCTTAGACCCTCGGGGTCCAGTTTAAACCTTATGGACCAGTATAGGCCCATTGGGTCCAATTTATACCCTCTGGACTAGTTTAGACCCTGGATGGCAAGCGTAGACCCTCAGGGACTAGTTTAAACCTTATGGACCAGTATAAGCCCATTGGGTCCACTTTAGACTCTCTGGACCAGTTTAGACCCTGGAAGGCCAGTTTTGGCCCTCTGGACCAGTTTAGGCCCTGGGAAGCCAGCTTAGACCCTCGGGGCCCAGTTTCAACCATCTGGACCAGTATAGGCCCAGTGGGTCCACTTTAGACCCTCTGGACCAGTCTAGACCTTGGACGGCAAGCTTAGACCCTCGTGGACTAGTTTAAACCTTATGGACCAGTATAAGCCCATTGGGTCCACTTTAGACCCTCTGGACCAGTTTAGACCCTGGAGGGCCAGTTTAGGCCCTCTGGACCAGTTTTTGTCCCTGGAAGCCAGCTTAGACCGTCAGGGCCCAGTTTAAACAGCCTAGACCAGTATAAGTCCTGTGGGTCCAGGGTCGACCCTCCTGACCAGTTTAGGCCCTGGGAGTCCGTCTTAGACCCTCGGGGCACAGTTGAAACCGTCTGGACCAGTGTAGACCCAGTGGGTCCACTTTAGACCCTCTGGACTAGTTTAGACCCTTTGGGGCCAGTGTGGGCCCTGGGAGACAGCTTAGACCCTCGGGGCCCAGTTTCAACCGTCTGGACCAGTATAGGCCCAGTGGGTCCAAATTAGACCCTCTGGACCAGTTTAGACCCTGGATGGCCAGCTTAGACCATCGGGGACTAGTTTAAACCTGATGGACCAGGAAAGGCCCATTAGGTCCACTTTAGACCCTCTTAACCTTATGGACCAGTATAGGCCCATTGGGTCCACTTTAGACCCTCTGGACCAGTTTAGACCCTGGACGGCAAGCTTAGATCCTCGGGGACTAGTTTAAACCTTATGGACCAGTATAAGCCCATTGGGTCCACTTTAGACTCTCTGGACCAGTTTAGACCCTCAAGGCCAGTTTTGGCCCTCTGGACCAGTTTAGGCCCTGGGAAGCCAACTTAGACCCTCAGGGTGCAGTTTAAACAGCCTAGACCAGTATAGGTCCAGTGGGTCCAGGTTCGACCCTCCTGACCAGTTTAGGCCCTGGGAGTCCGTTTCAGACCCTTGGGGCCCAGTTGAAACCGTCTGGACCAGTGTAGGCCCAGTGGGTCCACTTTAGACCCTCTGGACTAGTTTAGACTCTTTGGGGCCAGTGTGGGCCCTGGGACGCCAGCTTAGACCCTCGGGGCCCAGTTTCAACAGTCTGGACCAGTATAGGCCCAGTGGGTCCAATTTAGACCCTCTGGACCAGTTTAGACCCTGGATGGCCAGCTTAGACCCTCGAGGACTAGTTTAAACCTTATGGACCAGTATGGGCCCATTGGGTCCACTGTATACCCTCTGGACTAGTTTAGACCCTGGATGGCAAGCTTAGACCCTCGGGGACTAGTTTAAACCTTATGGACCAGTATAGGCCGATTGGGTCCACTTTATACCCTCTGGACTAGTTTAGTCCCTGGATGGCAAGCGTAGACCCTCGGGGACTAGTTTAAACCTTATGGACCAGTATAAGCCCATGGGGTCCACTTTAGACTCTCTGGACCAGTTTAGACCCTGGAAGGCCAGTTTTGGCCCTCTGGACCAGTTTAGGCCCTGGGAAGCCAACTTAGACCCTCAGGGTGCAGTTTAAACAGCCTAGACCAGTATAGGTCCAGTGGGTCCAGGTTCGACCCTCCTGACCAGTTTAGGCCCTGGGAGTCCGTTTCAGACCCTTGGGGCCCAGTTGAAACCGTCTGGACCAGTGTAGGCCCAGTGGGTCCACTTTAGACCCTCTGGACTAGTTTAGACTCTTTGGGGCCAGTGTGGGCCCTGGGACGCCAGCTTAGACCCTCGGGGCCCAGTTTCAACAGTCTGGACCAGTATAGGCCCAGTGGGTCCAATTTAGACCCTCTGGACCAGTTTAGACCCTGGATGGCCAGCTTAGACCCTCGAGGACTAGTTTAAACCTTATGGACCAGTATGGGCCCATTGGGTCCACTGTATACCCTCTGGACTAGTTTAGACCCTGGATGGCAAGCTTAGACCCTCGGGGACTAGTTTAAACCTTATGGACCAGTATAGGCCGATTGGGTCCACTTTATACCCTCTGGACTAGTTTAGTCCCTGGATGGCAAGCGTAGACCCTCGGGGACTAGTTTAAACCTTATGGACCAGTATAAGCCCATGGGGTCCACTTTAGACTCTCTGGACCAGTTTAGACCCTGGAAGGCCAGTTTTGGCCCTCTGGACCAGTTTAGGCCCTGGGAAGCCAGCTTAGACCCTCGGGGCCCAGTTTCAACCATCTGGACCAGTATAGGCCCAGTGGGTCCACTTTAGACCCTCTGGACCAGTCTAGACCTTGGACGGCAAGCTTAGACCCTCGGGGACTAGTTTAAACCTTATGGACCAGTATAAGCCCATTGGGTCCACTTTAGACCCTCTGGACCAGTTTAGACCCTGGAAGGCCAGTTTAGGCCTTCTGGACCAGTTTAGGCCCTGGGAAGCCAGCTTAGACCCTCAGGGCCCAGTTTAAACAGCCAAGACCAGTATAGGTCCAGTGGGTCAAGGTTCAACCCTCCTGACCAGTTTAGGCCCTGGGAGTCTGTCTTAGACCATCGGGGACTAGTTTAAACCTTATGGACCAGTATAGGCCCATTGGGTCAACTTTAGACCCTCTGGACCCGTTTAGACCTTGGATGGCAAGCTTAGACCTTCGGGGACAAGTTTAAACCTTATGGACCAGTATAAGCCCATTAGGTCCACTTTAGACCCTCTGGACCAGTTTAGACCCTGGAAGGCAAGTTTAGGCCCTGGGAAGCCAGCTTATACCATCAGGGCCCAGTTTACACATCCTAGACCAGTATAGGTCCAGTGGGTCCAGGTTAGACCCTCCTGACCAGTTTAGGCCCTGGGAGTCCGTCTTAGACCCTCGGGGCCCAGTTGAAACCGTCTGGACCAGCAGAGGGCCAGTGGGTCCAATTCAGACCCTCTGGACCAGTTTAGACCCTGGGGACTAGTTTAAACCTTATGGACCAGTATGGGCCCATTGGGTCCACTTTATACCCTCTGGACTAGTTTAGACCCTGGATGGCAAGCTTAGACCCTCGGGGACTAGTTTAAACCTTATGGACCAGTATAGGCCCATTGGGTCCACTTTATACCCTCTGGACTAGTTTAGACCCTGGATGGCAAGCGTAGACCCTCGGGGACTAGTTTAAACCTTATGGACCAGTATAAGCCCATGGGGTCCACTTTAGACTCTCTGGACCAGTTTAGACCCTGGAAGGCCAGTTTTGGCCCTCTGGACCAGTTTAGGCCCTGGGAAGCCAGCTTAGACCCTCGGGGCCCAGTTTCCACCATCTGGACCAGTATAGGCCCAGTGGGTCCACTTTAGACCCTCTGGACCAGTCTAGACCTTGGACGGCAAGCTTAGACCCTCAGGGACTAGTTTAAACCTTATGGACCAGTATAAGCCCATTGGGTCCACTTTAGACCCTCTGGACCAGTTTAGACCCTGGAAGGCCAGTTTAGGCCCTCTGGACCAGTTTTTGTCCCTGGAAGCCAGCTTAGACCGTCAGGGCCCAGTTTAAACAGCCTAGACCAGTATAAGTCCTGTGGGTCCAGGGTCGACCCTCCTGACCAGTTTAGGCCCTGGGAGTCCGTCTTAGACCTTCGGGGCACAGTTGAAACCGTCTGGACCAGTGTAGACCCAGTGGGTCCACTTTAGACCCTCTGGACTAGTTTAGACCCTTTGGGGCCAGTGTGGGCCCTGGGAGACAGCTTAGACCCTCGGGGCCCAGTTTCAACCGTCTGGACCAGTATAGGCCCAGTGGGTCCAAATTAGACCCTCTGGACCAGTTTAGACCCTGGATGGCCAGCTTAGACCATCGGGGACTAGTTTAAACCTGATGGACCAGGAAAGGCCCATTAGGTCCACTTTAGACCCTCTTAACCTTATGGACCAGTATAGGCCCATTGGGTCCACTTTAGACCCTCTGGACCAGTTTAGACCCTGGACGGCAAGCTTAGATCCTCGGGGACTAGTTTAAACCTTATGGACCAGTATAAGCCCATTGGGTCCACTTTAGACTCTCTGGACCAGTTTAGACCCTCAAGGCCAGTTTTGGCCCTCTGGACCAGTTTAGGCCCTGGGAAGCCAGCGTAGACCCTCAGGGCTCAGTTTAAACAGCCTAGACCAGTATAGGTCCAGTGGGTCCAGGATAGACCCTCCTGACCAGTTTAGGCCCTGGGAGTCCGTCTTAGACCTTCGGGGCACAGTTGAAACCGTCTGGACCAGTGTAGACCCAGTGGGTCCACTTTAGACCCTCTGGACTAGTTTAGACCCTTTGGGGCCAGTGTGGGCCCTGGGAGACAGCTTAGACCCTCGGGGCCCAGTTTCAACCGTCTGGACCAGTATAGGCCCAGTGGGTCCAAATTAGACCCTCTGGACCAGTTTAGACCCTGGATGGCCAGCTTAGACCATCGGGGACTAGTTTAAACCTGATGGACCAGGAAAGGCCCATTAGGTCCACTTTAGACACTCTTAACCTTATGGAACAGTATAGGCCCATTGGGTCCACTTTAGACCCTCTGGACCAGTTTAGACCCTGGACGGCAAGCTTAGATCCTCGGGGACTAGTTTAAACCTTATGGACCAGTATAAGCCCATTGGGTCCACTTTAGACTCTCTGGACCAGTTTAGACCCTCAAGGCCAGTTTTGGCCCTCTGGACCAGTTTAGGCCCTGGGAAGCCAGCTTAGACCCTCAGAGCCCAGTTTAAACAGCCTAGACCAGTATAGGTCCAGTGGGTCCACTTTAGACCCTCTGGAAGCATTTAGACCTTGGACGGCAAGCTTAGACCTTCGGGGACAAGTTTAAACCTTATGGACCAGTATAAGCCCATTAGGTCCACTTTAGACCCTCTGGACCAGTTTAGACCCTGGAAGGCCAGTTTTGGCCCTCTGGACCAGTTTAGGCCCTGGGAAGCCAGCGTAGACCCTCAGGGCTCAGTTTACACAGCCTAGGCCAGTATAGGTCCAGTGGGTCCAGGTTAGACCCTACTGACCAGTTTAGGCCCTGGGAGTCCATCTTAGACCCTCGGGACCCAGTTGAAACCGTCTGGACCAGCAGAGGGCCAGTGGGTCCAATTCAGACCCTCTGGACCAGTTTAGACCCTGGATGGCCAGCTTAGACCCTCGGGGACTAGTTTAAACCTTATGGACCAATATAGGCCCATTGGGTCCACTTTATACCCTCTGGACTAGTTTAGACCCTGGATGGCAAGCTTAGACCCTCGGGGACTAGTTTAAACCTTATGGACCAGTGTAAGCCCAATGGGTCAACTTTAGACTCTCTGGACCAGTTTAGACCCTGGAAGGCCAGTTTAGGCCTTCTGGACCAGTTTAGGCCCTGGGAAGCCAGCTTAGACCCTCGGGGCCCAGTTGAAACCGTCTGGACCAGCAGAGGGCCAGTGGGTCCAATTCAGACCCTCTGGACCAGTTTAGACCCTTTGGGGCCCGTGTGGGCCCTGGGAGGCCAGCTTAGACCCTCGGGGCCCAGTTTAAACCTTATGGACCAGTATAGGCCCATTGGGTCCGATTTATACCCTCTGGACTAGTTTAGACCCTGGATGGCAAGCGTAGACCCTCAGGGACTAGTTTAAACCTTATGGACCAGTATAAGCCCATTGGGTCCACTTTAGACTCTCTGGACCAGTTTAGACCCTGGAAGGCCAGTTTTGGCCCTCTGGACCAGTTTAGGCCCTGGGAAGCCAGCTTAGACCCTCGGGGCCCAGTTTCAACCATCTGGACCAGTATAGGCCCAGTGGGTCCACTTTAGACCCTCTGGACCAGTCTAGACCTTGGACGGCAAGCTTAGACCCTCGTGGACTAGTTTAAACCTTATGGACCAGTATAAGCCCATTGGGTCCACTTTAGACCCTCTGGACCAGTTTAGACCCTGGAGGGCCAGTTTAGGCCCTCTGGACCAGTTTTTGTCCCTGGAAGCCAGCTTAGACCGTCAGGGCCCAGTTTAAACAGCCTAGACCAGTATAAGTCCTGTGGGTCCAGGGTCGACCCTCCTGACCAGTTTAGGCCCTGGGAGTCCGTCTTAGACCCTCGGGGCACAGTTGAAACCGTCTGGACCAGTGTAGACCCAGTGGGTCCACTTTAGACCCTCTGGACTAGTTTAGACCCTTTGGGGCCAGTGTGGGCCCTGGGAGACAGCTTAGACCCTCGGGGCCCAGTTTCAACCGTCTGGACCAGTATAGGCCCAGTGGGTCCAAATTAGACCCTCTGGACCAGTTTAGACCCTGGATGGCCAGCTTAGACCATCGGGGACTAGTTTAAACCTGATGGACCAGGAAAGGCCCATTAGGTCCACTTTAGACCCTCTTAACCTTATGGACCAGTATAGGCCCATTGGGTCCACTTTAGACCCTCTGGACCAGTTTAGACCCTGGACGGCAAGCTTAGATCCTCGGGGACTAGTTTAAACCTTATGGACCAGTATAAGCCCATTGGGTCCACTTTAGACTCTCTGGACCAGTTTAGACCCTCAAGGCCAGTTTTGGCCCTCTGGACCAGTTTAGGCCCTGGGAAGCCAACTTAGACCCTCAGGGTGCAGTTTAAACAGCCTAGACCAGTATAGGTCCAGTGGGTCCAGGTTCGACCCTCCTGACCAGTTTAGGCCCTGGGAGTCCGTTTCAGACCCTTGGGGCCCAGTTGAAACCGTCTGGACCAGTGTAGGCCCAGTGGGTCCACTTTAGACCCTCTGGACTAGTTTAGACTCTTTGGGGCCAGTGTGGGCCCTGGGACGCCAGCTTAGACCCTCGGGGCCCAGTTTCAACAGTCTGGACGAGTATAGGCCCAGTGGGTCCAATTTAGACCCTGGATGGCCAGCTTAGACCCTCGGGGACTAGTTTAAACCTTATGGACCAGTATAGGCCCATTGGGTCCACTTTATACCCTCTGGACTAGTTTAGACCCTGGATGGCAAGCTTAGACCCTCGGGGACTAGTTTAAACCTTATGGACCAGCATAAGCCCAATGGGTCAACTTTAGAATCTCTGGACCAGTTTAGACCCTGGAAGGCCAGTTTAGGCCTTCTGGACCAGTTTAGGCCCTGGGAAGCCAGCTTAGACCCTCAGGGCCCAGTTTAAACGGCCAAGACCAGTATAAGTCCAGTGGGTCAAGGTTCAACCCTCCTGACCAGTTTAGGCCCTGGGAGTCTGTCTTAGACCATCGGGGACTAGTTTAAACCTTATGGACCAGTATAGGCCCATTTGGTCCACTTTAGACCCTCTTTACCTTATGGACCAGTATAGGCCCATTGGGTCAACTTTAGACCCTCTGGACCCGTTTAGACCTTGGACGGCAAGCTTAGACCTTCGGGGACAAGTTTAAACCTTATGGACCAGTATAAGCCCATTAGGTCCACTTTAGACCCTCTGGACCAGTTTAGACCCTGGAAGGCAAGTTTAGGCCCTGGGAAGCCAGCTTATACCATCAGGGCCCAGTTTACACATCCTAGACCAGTATAGGTCCAGTGGGTCCAGGTTAGACCCTCCTGACCAGTTTAGGCCCTGGGAGTCCGTCTTAGACCCTCGGGGCCCAGTTGAAACCGTCTAGACCAGCAGAGGGCCAGTGGGTCCAATTCAGACCCTCTGGACCAGTTTAGACCCTGGGGACTAGTTTAAACCTTATGGACCAGTATGGGCCCATTGGGTCCACTTTATACCCTCTGGACTAGTTTAGACCCTGGATGGCAAGCGTAGACCCTCGGGGACTAGTTTAAACCTTATGGACCAGTATAAGCCCATGGGGTCCACCTTAGACTCTCTGGACCAGTTTAGACCCTGGAAGGCCAGTTTTGGCCCTCTGGACCAGTTTAGGCCCTGGGAAGCCAGCTTAGACCCTCGGGGCCCAGTTTCAACCATCTGGACCAGTATAGGCCCAGTGGGTCCACTTTAGACCCTCTGGACCAGTCTAGACCTTGGACGGCAAGCTTAGACCCTCGGGGACTAGTTTAAACCTTATGGACCAGTATAAGCCCATTGGGTCCACTTTAGACCCTCTGGACCAGTTTAGACCCTGGAAGGCCAGTTTAGGCCCTCTGGACCAGTTTTTGTCCCTGGAAGCCAGCTTAGACCGTCAGGGCCCAGTTTAAACAGCCTACACCAGTATAAGTCCTGTGGGTCCAGGGTCGACCCTCCTGACCAGTTTAGGCCCTGGGAGTCCGTCTTAGACCCTCGGGGCACAGTTGAAACCGTCTGGACCAGTGTAGACCCAGTGGATCCACTTTAGACCCTCTGGACTAGTTTAGACCCTTTGGGGCCAGTGTGGGCCCTGGGAGACAGCTTAGACCCTCGGTGCCCAGTTTCAACCGTCTGGACCAGTATAGGCCCAGTGAGTCCAAATTAGACCATCTGGACCAGTTTAGACCCTGGATGGCCAGCTTAGACCATCGGGGACTAGTTTAAACCTTATGGACCAGTATAGGCCCATTGGGTCCACTTTAGACCCTCTTAACCTTATGGACCAGTATAGGCCCATTGGGTCCACTTTAGACCCTCTGGACCAGTTTAGATCCTGGACGGCAAGCTTAGATCCTCGGGGACTAGTTTAAATCTTATGGACCAGTATAAGCCCATTGGGTCCACTTTAGACTCTCTGGACCAGTTTAGACCCAAAAGGCCAGTTTTGGCCCTCTGGACCAGTTTAGGCCCTGGGAAGCCAGCTTAGACCCTCAGGGCCCATTTTAAACAGTCTAGACCAGTATAGGTCCAGTGGGTCCAGGTTCCACCCTCCTCACCAGTTTAGGCCCTGGGAGTCCGTTTTAGACCCTCGGGGCCCAGTTGAAACCGTCTGGACCAGTGTAGGCCCAGTGGGTCCACTTTAGACCCTCTGGACTAGTTTAGACTCTTTGGGGCCAGTGTGGGCCCTGGGACGCCAGCTTAGACCCTCGGGGCCCAGTTTCAACAGTCTGGACCAGTATACGCCAAGTGGGTCCAATTTAGACCCTCTGGACCAGTTTAGACCCTGGATGGCCAGCTTAGACCCTCGGGGACTAGTTTAAACCTTATGGACCAGTATAGGCCCATTGGGTCCACTTTATACCCTCTGGACTAGTTTAGACCCTGGATGGCAAGCTTAGACCCTCGGGGACTAGTTTAAACCTTATGGACCAGTATAAGCCCAATGGGTCAACTTTAGACTCTCTGGACCAGTTTAGAACCTGGAAGGCCAGTTTAGGCCTTCTGGACCAGTTTAGGC
>CM035786.1:53260185-53345185 GCA_020466265.1 Siphamia tubifer
CACTGGACCTATACTGGTCTAGGCTGTTTAAACTGGGCCCTGAGGGTCTAAGCTGGCTTCCCAGGGCCTAAACTGGTCCAGAGGGCCAAAACTGGCCTTCCAGGGTCTAAACTGGTCCAGAGGGTCTAAAGTGGACCCAATGGGCCTATACTGGTCCATAAGGTTTACACTAGTCCCCGAGAGTCTAAGCTGGCCATCCAGGGTCTAAACTGGTCCAGAGGGTCTACATTGGAACAACTGGGCCTATACTGGTCCAGATGGTTTCAACTGGGCCCAGAGGGTCCAAGCTGGCCTCCCAGGGCCCACACTGGCCCTAAAGGGTCTAAACTAGTCCCGAGGGTCTAAAGTGGACCCACTGGCCCTCTGCTGGTCCAGACGGTTTCAACTGGGCCCCGAGGGTCTAAGACGGACTCCCAGGGCCTAAACTGGTCAGGAGGATCTATCCTGGACCCACTGGACCTATACTGGTCCAGGCTGTTTAAACTGAGCCCTGAGTGTCTACGCTGGCTTCCCAGGGCCTAAACTGGTCCAGAGGGCCAAGACTGGCCTTCCAGGGTCTGAACTGGTCCAGAGGGTCTAAAGTGGACCCAATGGGCTTATACTGGTCCATAAGGTTTAAACTAGTCCCCGAGGGTCAAAGCTTGCCGTCCAAGGTCTAAACTGGTCCAGAGGGTCTAAATTAGACCCACTGGGCCTATACTGGTCCAGACGGTTGAAACTGGGCCCAGAGGGTCCAAGCTGGCCTCCCAGGGCCCACACTGGCCTTAAAGGGTCTAAACTAGTCCCGAGGGTCTAAAGTGGACCCACTGGGCCTATACTGGTCCAGACGGTTTCAACTGGGCCCCGAGGGTCTAAGACGGACTCCCAGGGTCTAAACTGGTCAGGAGGGTCTATCCTGGACCCACTGGACCTATACTGGTCTAGGCTGTTTAAACTGGGCCCTGAGGGTCTAAGCTGGCTTCCCAGGGCCTAAACTGGTCCAGAGGGCCAAAACTGACCTTCCAGGGTCTAAACTGGTCCAGAGGGTCTAAAGTGGACCCAATGGGCCTATACTGGTCCATAAGGTTTACACTAGTCCCCGAGAGTCTAAGCTGGCCATCCAGGGTCTAAACTGGTCCAGAGGGTCTACATTGGACCAACTGGGCCTATACTGGTCCAGATGGTTTCAACTGGTCCCAGAGGGTCCAAGCTGGCCTCCCAGGGCCCACACTGGCCCTAAAGGGTCTAAACTAGTCCCGAGGGTCTAAAGTGGACCCACTGGCCCTCTGCTGGTCCAGACGGTTTCAACTGGGCCGCGAGGGTCTAAGACGGACTCCCAGGGCCTAAACTGGTCAGGAGGGTCTATCCTGGACCCACTGGACCTATACTGGTCTAGGCTGTTTAAACTGAGCCCTGAAGGTCTACGCTGGCTTCCCAGGACCTAAACTGGTCCAGAGGGCCAAGACTGGCCTTCCAGGGTCTGAACTGGTCCAGAGGGTCTAAAGTGGACCCAATGGGCTTATACTGGTCCATAAGGTTTAAACTAGTCCCCGAGAGTCAAAGCTTGCCGTGCAAGGTCTAAACTGGTCCAGAGGGTCTAAATTAGACCCACTGGGCCTATACTGGTCCAGACGGTTGAAACTGGGCCCAGAGGGTCCAAGCTGGCCTCCCAGGGCCCACACTGGCCTTAAAGGGTCTAAACTAGTCCCGAGGGTCTAAAGTGGACCCACTGGGCCTATACTGGTCCAGACGGTTTCAACTGGGCCCCGAGGGTCTAAGACGGACTCCCAGGGCCTAAACTGGTCAGGAGGGTCTATCCTGGACCCACTGGACCTATACTGGTCTAGGCTGTTTAAATTGGACCCTGAGGGTCTAAGCTGGCTTCCCAGGGCCTAAACTGGTCCAGAGGGCCAAAACTGGCCTTCCAGGGTCTAAACTGGTCCAGAGGGTCTAAAGTGGACCCAATGGGCCTATACTGGTCCATAAGGTTTACACTAGTCCCCGAGAGTCTAAGCTGGCCATCCAGGGTCTAAACTGGTCTAGAGGGTCTACATTGGACCAACTGGGCCTATACTGGTCCAGATGGTTTCAACTGGGCCCAGAGGGTCCAAGCTGGCCTCCCAGGGCCCACACTGGCCCTAAAGGGTCTAAACTAGTCCCGAGGGTCTAAAGTGGACCCACTGGCCCTCTGCTGGTCCAGACGGTTTCAACTGGGCCCCGAGGGTCTAAGACGGACTCCCAGGGTCTAAACTGGTCAGGAGGGTCTATCCTGGACCCACTGGACCTATACTGGTCTAGGCTGTTTAAACTGAGCCCTGAGGGTCTACGCTGGCTTCCAGGGCCTAAACTGGTCCAGAGGGCCAAGACTGGCCTTCCAGGGTCTGAACTGGTCCAGAGGGTCTAAAGTGGACCCAATGGGCTTATACTGGTCCATAAGGTTTAAACTAGTCCCCGAGGGTCAAAGCTTGCCGTCCAAGGTCTAAACTGGTCCAGAGGGTCTAAATTAGACCCACTGGGCCTATACTGGTCCAGACGGTTGAAACTGGGCCCAGAGGGTCCAAGCTGGCCTCCCAGGGCCCACACTGGCCTTAAAGGGTCTAAACTAGTCCCGAGGGTCTAAAGTGGACCCACTGGGCCTATACTGGTCCAGACGGTTTCAACTGGGCCCCGAGGGTCTAAGACGGACTCCCAGGGCCTAAACTGGTCAGGAGGGTCTATCCTGGACCCACTGGACCTATACTGGTCTAGGCTGTTTAAACTGGGCCCTGAGGGTCTAAGCTGGCTTCCCAGGGCCTAAACTGGTCCAGAGGGCCAAAACTGGCCTTCCAGGGTCTAAACTGGTCCAGAGGGTCTAAAGTGGACCCAATGGGCCTATACTGGTCCATAAGGTTTACACTAGTCCCCGAGAGTCTAAGCTGGCCATCCAGGGTCTAAACTGGTCCAGAGGGTCTACATTGGACCAACTGGGCCTATACTGGTCCAGATGGTTTCAACTGGGCCCAGAGGGTCCAAGCTGGCCTCCCAGGGCCCACACTGGCCCTAAAGGGTCTAAACTAGTCCCGAGGGTCTAAAGTGGACCCACTGGCCCTCTGCTGGTCCAGACGGTTTCAACTGGGCCCCGAGGGTCTAAGACGGACTCCCAGGGCCTAAACTGGTCAGGAGGGTCTATCCTGGACCCACTGGACCTATACTGGTCTAGGCTGTTTAAACTGAGCCCTGAGGGTCTACGCTGGCTTCCCAGGGCTTAAACTGGTCCAGAGGGCCATGACTGGCCTTCCAGGGTCTGAACTGGTCCAGAGGGTCTAAAGTGGACCCAATGGGCTTATACTGGTCCATAAGGTTTAAACTAGTCCCCGAGGGTCAAAGCTTGCCGTCCAAGGTCTAAACTGGTCCAGAGGGTCTAAATTAGACCCACTGGGCCTATACTGGTCCAGACGGTTGAAACTAGGCCCAGAGGGTCCAAGCTGGCCTCCCAGGGCCCACACTGGCCTTAAAGGGTCTTAACTAGTCCCGAGGGTCTAAAGTGGACCCACTGGGCCTATACTGGTCCAGACGGTTTCAACTGGGCCCCGAGGGTCTAAGACGGACTCCCAGGGCCTAAACTGGTCAGGAGGGTCTATCCTGGACCCACTGGACCTATACTGGTCTAGGCTGTTTAAATTGGGCCCTAAGGGTCTAAGCTGGCTTCCCAGGGCCTAAACTGGTCCAGAGGGCCAAAACTGGCCTTCCAGGGTCTAAACTGGTCCAGAGGGTCTAAAGTGGACCCAATGGGCCTATACTGGTCCATAAGGTTTACACTAGTCCCCGAGAGTCTAAGCTGGCCATCCAGGGTCTAAACTGGTCCAGAGTGTCTACATTGGACCAACTGGGCCTATACTGGTCCAGATGGTTTCAACTGGGCCCAGAGGGTCCAAGCTGGCCTCCCAGGGCCCACACTGGCCCTAAAGGGTCTAAACTAGTCCCGAGGGTCTAAAGTGGACCCACTGGCCCTCTGCTGGTCCAGACGGTTTCAACTGGGCCCCGAGGGTCTAAGACGGACTCCCAGGGCCTAAACTGGTCAGGAGGGTCTATCCTGGACCCACTGGACCTATACTGGTCTAGGCTGTTTAAACTGAGCCCTGAGGGTCTACGCTGGCTTCCCAGGGCCTAAACTGGTCCAGAGGGCCAAGACTGGCCTTCCAGGGTCTGAACTGGTCCAGAGGGTCTAAAGTGGACCCAATGGGCTTATACTGGTCCATAAGGTTTACACTAGTCCCCGAGAGTCTAAGCTGGCCATCCAGGGTCTAAACTGGTCTAGAGGGTCTACATTGGACCAACTGGGCCTATACTGGTCCAGATGGTTTCAACTGGGCCCAGAGGGTCCAAGCTGGCCTCCCAGGGCCCACACTGGCCCTAAAGGGTCTAAACTAGTCCCGAGGGTCTAAAGTGGACCCACTGGCCCTCTGCTGGTCCAGACGGTTTCAACTGGGCCCCGAGGGTCTAAGACGGACTCCCAGGGCCTAAACTGGTCAGGAGTGTCTATCCTGGACCCACTGGACCTATACTGGTCTAGGCTGTTTAAATTGGGCCCTGAGGGTCTAAGCTGGCTTCCCAGGGCCTAAACGGGTCCAGAGGGCCAAAACTGGCCTTCCAGGGTCTAAACTGGTCCAGAGGGTCTAAAGTGGACCCAATGGGCCTATACTGGTCCATAAGGTTTACACTAGTCCCCGAGAGTCTAAGCTGGCCATCCAGGGTCTAAACTGGTCCAGAGGGTCTACATTGGACCAACTGGGCCTATACTGGACCAGATGGTTTCAACTGGGCCCAGAGGGTCCAAGCTGGCCTCCCAGGGCCCACACTGGCCCTAAAGGGTCTAAACTAGTCCCGAGGGTCTAAAGTGGACCCACTGGCCCTCTGCTGGTCCAGACGGTTTCAACTGGGCCCCGAGGGTCTAAGACGGACTCCCAGGGCCTAAACTGGTCAGGAGGGTCTATCCTGGACCCACTGGACCTATACTGGTCTAGGCTGTTTAAACTGAGCCCTGAGGGTCTACGCTGGCTTCCCAGGGCCTAAACTGGTCCAGAGGGCCAAGACTGGCCTTCCAGGGTCTGAACTGGTCCAGAGGGTCTAAAGTGGACCCAATGGGCTTATACTGGTCCATAAGGTTTAAACTAGTCCCCGAGGGTCAAAGCTTGCCGTCCAAGGTCTAAACTGGTCCAGAGGGTCTAAATTAGACCCACTGGGCCTATACTGGTCCAGACGGTTGAAACTGGGCCCAGAGGGTCCAAGCTGGCCTCCCAGGGCCCACACTGGCCTTAAAGGGTCTAAACTAGTCCCGAGGGTCTAAAGTGGACCCACTGGGCTTATACTGGTCCAGACAGTTTAAACTGGGCCCCGAGGATCTAAGCAGGCCTTCCAGGGTCTAAACTGGTACAGAGGGCCTAAAGTGGCCCCACATAGTCTAAACTGGTCCAGAGGTACTAAAGTGGACACACTGGGCCTATACTGGTCCATAAGGTTTAAACTAGTCCCCGGGGGTCTAAGCTAGCCTTCCAGGGTCTAAACTGGTCCAGAGGGTCTAAAGTGGACCCAATGGGCTTATACTGGTCCATAAGGTTTAAACTAGTCCCCGAGGGTCTAAGCTTGCCGTCCAAGGTCTAAACTGGTCCAGAGGGTCTAAATTGGACCCACTGGGCGTATACTGGTCCAGACGGTGTAAACTGGACCCCTGGGTCTAAGATGGCCGTCCAGATGGTATAAACTGGACGCCTGGGTCTAAGCTGGAGATCCAGACGGTATAAACTGGTACAGAGGTTCTAAATTGGCCCCAAGGGGTATAAACTGGTCCAGACGGTTTAAACTGGGCCCCAAGGGTCTAAGCTGGTCTCCCAGGGCCCACAATGGCCCCGAAGGGTCTAAACTAGTCCAAAGGGTCTCAAGTGGACCCAATGGGCCTATACTGGTCCAGGCGGTTTAAACTGGTCCCCAAGGGTCTAAGCTGGCCTTCCAGAGTCTAAACTGGTCTAGAGGGTCTGAACCGGCCCCACATGGTCTATACTGGTCCCCTGTCTCCACAGGGTCTAAACTCATCCAGAATGTCAAGGGGGGGGGGGGTGAAGTGAGGACTCAGATGCACAGCACTGAAGGGAGAACAGATTTAATGACAAACAGAACCAAATCAAGACAAAGACTGAGACAAAGTAAAACAAGATTAAACCAAACCTGCGAATAGATTGGCCAGAGTCTGTGGTGATGATCAATGTCCGGGCTATGGTGACTGAGGAGATTTCCAAGTGTCCAGGTTATGGAGGTTACAGTCCCGCACTGGGAACTGCAAGCCTCACTGCTGTTATAGTTGCAGCTGCGCATTGCAGGGCCAGGTGAGTACGGAGAGCACTGGTCATGACACAGACGGTCTAAACTTGTCCAGAGGGTCAAAAGCGGCCCCAGAGGGTGTAAACTGGCCCCACGGTGTCTACACTGGTTCAGAGGGTCTAACCTGGCCTCACAGTGTCTAAACTGGTTCAGAGGGTCTAAACTGGCCCCAAATGGTCTAAATTGGTACAGAGGGTCTAAACTTGCCCCACGGTGCCTAAACTAGTCCAGGGGTTCTAAACTGGCCCACAGGTTTGAACCTGGCCCCAGCGGGTCTACACTAACCTCTGAGGATCTAAACTGGTCCAGGGGGTCGAAAGTTGTCCCACAGGGCCTAAACTGGTGAAGAGGGTCTAAGGTGGCCCCAGAGGGTGTAAACTGGCCTCACAGGGTCTAAACTTGCCCAGAGGGTCTAAACTTGCCCCATATGTTCTAAACTGGTCCAGAGGGTCTATACTGGCCCTACAGGGTCTATACTGGTCCACACGGTTTAAACTGGCCCTACAGGGTCTAAACTGTCCCATAATGTTTAAACTGGCCCCAGAGGGTCTAAATTGGTCCAGAGTTTCCATCGCAGTCCCAGAGCGCTTAATGCGACCCCACATGGTCTAAACTGGTCCAGTGGGTGTAAACTGGCCCCACTGGTTTTAAACTGTTCCAGAGAGTCTAAACTTGCCCCCCAGGGTCTAAACTGGTCCAGAGCGTCTAAAGTGGCCCCACAGGGTCTAAACTGGTCCAGAGGGTCTATAAGATAAGATAAGATAAGATAAGATAAGATAAGATAAGATAAGATAAGATAAGATAAGATAAGATAAGATAAGATAAGATAAGATAAGATAAGATAAGATCACACAGGAGAAATTCACTGTTACAGGAGCTCACAGAAAAATTACAAAAAGGTGCAAAAAGGAAATAAAGCAGTGCAAATAATAGTGCAAATAATCATAGAGGTAAATAATAAAATTAAACTAGAAATAAAAAAATATGTACTAGAAATAAAATATATATATATATAGAAATACTGTGTTTTATGTACAAAAAAAGAAACAGCTTTAGAGAAAAATAAATAAATACATTAAAACTGCAAGCAGTCTCAAAGGCCTTCGCCATCCCTTACGACCACCTCCCCTGGTAACCGCCTGCCTATGCGATGTCCGAGCCAAATTTGAGCCAAATTTGAGCCAAATCGGTGTTTGTATCCCCATTCTACTGCCATTTTAGCAAAAGGCGATTTTGTAGGGGGCGGTATAGAACAAAATCGCAATTTCTATTGATAAACTGGTGTAGGACTGGGAGATAGACGTCTGAGTAAAATTTCAGCCAAATCCGTGTTCGTATGTCCGATCTACTGCCATTTTACTAACAGCGTATTTGGCAAATCTGTAGGGGGAGCTATAGTGCGAAATAACAATTTCATATAACAAACAGGTGTAGACCAGGGAGACAGACATTGGAGTCAAATTTCAGCCAAATCGGTGTTCGCATGTCTGAGCTGAAGCAGTTTATGTAGTGGTAATTTTTCCCAAAATCTTCGCAAACTTTGTGACAGCGTAGCACAAAAATGATGCCACTTTTCCAAATAAATTGGATAACTTTTGATGTTCCACTTGTCAAGATCGTGTTCACCGATTTTGAGTTCGTTTGGCCCAATGGCCAAGGAGGAGATAGATAAATTCCGATGACAGCGAAAATGATGACTCAAAATGTAAAAAACTTCAATCCAATACTGTTAATTGTGAAGTTGTCATACACAAACATTGCCACCAGCGTTTTGCTAAAACAGCTGATTAGCATATAAGCTAATGTTCATAGACAGTAGAGGAGAACATTTATGGAAACCAAAGTGTTCACATAGCCACGCATTGTCTTTATTATATCACGTGTTACAGAACGCGTTCTAGCACGCTCACTGGCGTGTGCAATGGCACGCGTTCTAGCACGCATTATGGAACGCGTGCTATATGGTAATGATCTCCTCCCACTGATTTTCTCCGCCAATTAATTTGTAGTGCTTCCAGCCAATCACTGGCCAACACAACGAGTCCAGAATAGCTGAGCACTGATCTGACCTTTCGCACGCGTTATGGAACGCGTGCTAGAACGCGTGTCATTGTGCGTGCCATACTAGTCTGGTCCCACAGTGTGTAAATTGGCCCAGATGGTTTATACTGGCCCCACAGGTTTTACACTTGTCCAGGGGGTTGTAATTGGACCCACATGGTCTAATCTGGCCACACACTAGCCATACAAGTTCTCAACATTTCAAGGCAAGGCAAGGCAAAGGTTATTTGTATAGTACAATTCATACACAGGGCAACTCAAAGTGCTTTACAAAAATGGAAAAGAGGCAGGTTAAAAACATACAATTACAGTTAAAAGACATTGAAAATTTAAGATGCATTAAATCATACAGTTAAAAACATAAAAATCAATGAATTTAAAATAAAGTAAAAGAGAAGAGTGCAGTTGGATTCCCTTTCAGTTGTATGCACCGTAGAACAGAGTTGTTTTCAGCCTGGACTTAAAAACTGTCAGAGTAGAGGCCTGTCTGACGTCATCAGGAAGACTATTCCAGAGTGTAGCTGCATGGAACTGAAACGCAGCTTCACCCTGTTTAGTCCTGACTCTGGGCACCAGCAAAAGGCCTGTCCCTGAGGTTCTGAGGGTCCGAGATGGTTCATATGGGACCAACATGTCACAGATGTACTTTGGTGCTAGACCATGGACAGACTTATACACAAGCAGAGCTGTTTTAAAGTCTATTCTCTGAGCGACAGGAAGCCAGTGCAGGGACCTGAGCACAGGACCAATATGGTCATACTTCCTGGTTCTAGTCAGGACCCGAGCAGCGGCGTTCTGGATGTACTGCAGCTGTCTTACAGCTCTCTTAGCGAGTCCAGTCAGAAGGCCATTACAAGAGGGTCTAATCTTGCTCCACAAGATGTAAACTAGTCCAGAGAGTCTAAACTGTCCCCACGGGGTCTTACCTGGCCCCACGGGGTCTAAACTGGTCCAGAGGGGCTAGTCTGGCCCCACAGTGTCTATAATGTTCTGGGTTATACACTTGTCCAGAGGGTTGAAATTGGACCCACATGGTCTAACCTGGCCACACACTAGCCATACAAGGTCTCACATTTTCAAGAGGGTCTAGTCTTGCCCCACAGGGTCTAAACTGCTCCAGAGAGTCTAAACTGGCTCCACGTGGCCTTAGCTGGCCCCACAGGATCTAAACTGGCCTAGAGGGTCTAAACTGGTAGAGAGGTTCTAAACTGACTCCACAGGGTCTAAAGTGGTCCAGAGGGTGTACACAGTGATACAAAGTGATTCAGTAACAGTATACAACTATAACGATAAGTTATAGATAATGAAAACATCCAATACACAAAAAGTTAGGAAAAATCCAAAACATATTCAAAAACTCTTCAAAATACAGAAAAAACTGCAACCTTAATAATACCCTGAATATATATATATATATATATATATATATATATATATATATATATATATATATATATATATATATATATATATATATATATATATATATATATATATATATATATATATATATATATATATATATATATATATATATATATAAACACTCAACATATTAATCTGTTTAGTTTGTCAGAAACATCTTTATTTTCCAATGAAATATTTCGTTGAATTATTATTTTGTCTTCGCGTGTGACGTCACGCCATATAGTGTGTGACGTCATGGGGTGGTTTCCGCTGCGGAAGCCGCTACTACATGTAAACAAAGCGGGCAGACAACCGACTTTTGTCCTACTGTGAAGGGACTAAAGTTACTGTTGGTGTGAGGAGAGTCCGGCCCGGACAGTATGACCCATGGAGCCCCGCTGTGACTGAACCAGAACTGGCAGGATGTCCATGGAGGACCCGTTCTTCGTGGTTAAAGGGTCAGTTTGGCCAATGCTAATGCTAACTTGATGCACAGAAATAGAGCGGCTTTTAACCCTCACATGTTAAAACTGATAACCAGTACATACTAACCACTGTTCATAGACCAGAGACATTTAAACCAGTACAGTTCAGATGCCACAGATAATAACTAGTACTGTTAACTGAGCGGGTTAAGTTTACACAGGTGAGCTAACAGAATGCTAACGCTAACCTAATGCACAGAAATAGAGCAGCTTTTAACCTTAACCTGTTAAAGCCGTTAACCAGTACAGACTAGCCACTGTTCACAGACCACAGATAAGACCTAGTACTGTTAATTTTAGACAGATGAGCTAACACGATGCTAATGCTACACCTTGCTGTGTGTTAACCGTTTAGCACGAGCCGCTGTTTGTTTAACTTTAAATGTTCCTTCAACATTTTCCTAGGATCGTTTACTATGAAACATTTAGAACAGAAATGAAAACTGAGGAAAAGTACAGTGTCTGCCACGCAAACAGGAAACCAGGAGCAGGACACACATCTACAGAGAAAATAAAACCAGACAAATACAGTACCGAAAAAACAAACTACGGACTATAACTAAAACATCTTCAGTGGGATTGAAACGGATCACACCAAACTGATCTGAGAGCAGATCACATCAAACTACAGACAATACATAATACAATGGTTTAAAAATGGGGAAAAAGAGACTCTGTGGGGTGGTTTAGACCCTCTAGCCACAGTTTAGAGACTGAAATGCAAAAACAAAAAGAACCCCAGACTGAAACAAAAAAACAAAACAAACGTATTTGGACCAGTTCAGATTCTAAACTCAGAAGCAGCTGTTGTGTCTTCAGTCCACATCCACATACTTTATCATCTCAGTGACCCCCCTACCATTAGGTCTGTGTTGGTCCACTTATGGGGCTCGTCTATGGTCCACTTATTCATCTGAGATAATCTGAGATAATCCAGGATCAGAGTCTGTGTCTGACAAAAGACATAAGGAGACATTTTTAACTGGGTTCAAAAAAGAAAAGACTCCAAACCAGAGTAAAGACCCCAGACCAAAGAAAAGACTCCAGACCAGGGAAAAGATTCCAGACCAAATGAAAAATAATAGAACATAAAATTAAACTACATCACTCCAAAAGTGCAGACATCAGTGAAGAAGCATTAACAATTAACATTCCCTTAGAAGGTTTAAAAAAATTCCCAGAAATCCTGGGTCCTGTTTTTCACATATGTCCATTTCAATATTCGACCACGTATGACGTCACTCTGACGTTATGTGACGTCGCACAACGACCAAATGTCACATGTTAGATCTAATGTTAAATATGAAGCACATGATATTGTCTGATTTAACTAAATATGTCAATAACCTGCTGTAAGGTAAAGGTCATACATTTACCAAATATACCATTGGCTTGACGTCAGATGACGTCTTTACGTGACGACATATGACGTCTTTACGTGACGGCATATGACGTCTTTACGTGACGGCATATGACGTCTTTACGTGACGACATATGACGTCTTTACGTGACGTCTTTACATGACGTCTTTACGTGACGTCTTTACGTGACGTCATGGAGCCTATGGGTGTTATCTCATCTGAGGTCAGAAGGTCAGACAAAGTGAAGGGAAAAAAACACCTGATACTATCTGGTCTGGATTCTGAGATATCACCACTGATGTGTTTGAACTGCTGACCTTCACTGTCACCTTGACCTTTGACCTTTATAGCTCAAAATGTAATGGTTTCATCCTTGACACATTCTGTATCATCTCTGAAAGTTTCATCAAAACCCGTCCATAACTTTTTGAGTTATCTTGCTGACAAACAAACAAACAAACAAACGTGAGTTAAAACATAACCTCCTTTGCAGAGGTAAAAATGAAAACACAGACCACAGCCACAAACATCCCACACCACACTGTCACCTGACTCTGTTGTGTGTCCATACAGGGAGGTGCAGAAGGCGGTGAACGCTGCTCAGAGCCTCCACCAGAGATGGGCTGAGCTGTTACAGGAAGGGGGTGGAGCCTCCAAAGAGGAAATGGACTGGACTACCAATGAGTTGAGGAACAGTCTGCGATCCATCGAGTGGGACCTGGAGGATCTGGATGAGACCATCAATATCCTTTAGCTCTGATGTCTGTAGACTGACTACTGACATCAGGTATATTGTCATTAATATCAGTTATCTACAGGTATATTATCATTAATATCAGTTATCTACAGGTATATTATCATTAATATCAGTTATCTACAGGTATATTGTCATTAATATCAGTTATCTACAGGTATATTGTCATTAATATCAGTTATCTACAGGTATATTGTCATTAATATCAGTTATCTACAGGTATATTGTCATTAATATCAGTTATCTACAGGTATATTGTCATTAATATCAGTTATCTACAGGTATATTGTCATTAATATCAGTTATCTACAGGTGTATTGTCATTAATATCAGTTATCTACAGGTATATTGTCATTAATATCAGTTATCTACAGGTATATTGTCATTAATATCAGTTATCTACAGGTATATTGTCATTAATATCAGTTATCTACAGGTATATTGTCATTAATATCAGTTATCTACAGGTATATTATCATGAATATCAGTTATCTACAGGTATATTATCATGAATATCAGTTATCTACAGGTATATTATCATGAATATCAGTTATCTACGGGTACAGGGGGTCGTTTCACAAGCAGGAGGTAGATTTCTGTCCATTTTATGGATAAGTGCACTGAGAGTACATTGTCCATGAGGTAGTCTGGTGGCCAGGGGGAAGTAACTATTCCTGAATCTGGCCGTTCTGCAGCGGATGCTGTGGAACCTTCTCCCAGATGCCATGCGAATGAACAGTCTGTGCTGGGGATGAGTGGGGTCAGAGAGGATCCGGTGGGCTCTGGATATGCAGCGGCAGTTAGGTGCTAACTGCAACATTTTAGGAAAGGTGAGAAAATGATGGTTGGACTATGAATTTATTGATTGGTATTAGTGCTGTTATTACTGTCACAAGTTTTTATTAGTTGTTTATAGTTGTGTATTTGTCAGTTGTTTTTGTTATGTTTGTCTGAATTAGCCCTTGTGCGGTCCTCTGTACGTGGCATACAGGCCGTGTCCTATGACCGGGTCTTACAGACCCACATTCCAAAGTGCAGATTGACTCTTCACCACCTCCAAGGATATCTTACCGTTTTCAGAATCGCAAATATAGTAAGCAATGGCATCATACATATGAAAAGGCACATTTGTGGACCATTGAGTCACTTTGACCCAGAGGACCACACAAGAGTTAGTCAGTTTGTCTCTGGTTATTTTTATTTCTTTGGATATTTATTAGGGTTTCCTTCAAGGATGGTTTTGTAAATATGTATTCATTGGAAAAAAAAATACTTTTTCCATGTGTTAAAATAAGTTTATATAAATGTTTTTGTGAAGACGACAAATGAGGTCAAGTTAAACCATAGACTGTTAAGTAAAGAAAGGTATGGGATTAAATAAGTTTTGCTTCTTCGCAGTCCTTTTGAAATGTGCAAATGAAGACATGTTTTGTTTGGGTTTTTTCATGGACATGCCCTTTGTTTATTTATTTCTTTTTTTGGATTGTTCATTTATTTATTTATTTTGATTTCATTACTAGGGACTGATCAGGTTTTTTTTTATACCTATTCAAAGAGATTGATATTAACTGAAGTGATGGTGTAAATCAGATTGTGTGAGGGGACAATGCGTTGGTAAATATTATGGATGTTTGTGTTGATGGGAGAGGATATGAGGTCTGTTGGGGCATACAGTAGGAAGCAGAATCTATTGGAGTATTGATTTGTAAAAGAGGGGTGGGAGTTTATAAGTTTTACTCCCCTCTTTTTTTGAATAAAAAAACCCCTTTTTTTACGATGTTGATTGATGTATGGATGATTTTGTGTCCTTGAAATAAATTGAGCTGAACTTTATATCAGTTATCTACGGGTACATATTGTCATTAATATCAGTTATCCACTGCTATATCTACAGGTGAGAGTGCTTGTCTATAAATGTTCAGTCTGTGATGAACTGGAGACTCATACAGGGTGTACCCCCCTTCACCTGCTGCAGCTGGATTAGACCCCCAGTGACCCCTTTGACCTAAGTGATGATAAAGCAGGTTCAGACGATGAAACATGAATTAAACATTTTTCTGTTGTATATTTGGTTTAAGGTTATTAATGTGTGTTTTTTATATAAAAACTATGGTTTGTTTAAATTATTAACATGACATTTAAATATTAAGAAAAAGGTCTGAGTTTTGAAGTAGCAGGTTGGACAGATATGTGTGAGGGTCAAAGGTCACAGGTTAAATCCTCCATCAGTGTCTGCCCTTAACTGCTGCTGAAAGTATTGTGGAGTCCAACCCCAAGAAATTCAACCTGGACACGTCTGAGCTGTTGAAGCGGAAGGCTTTTATTACCAGCACCAGACAGACGGTGAAGGTGAGCACCTGCATGCTGCCGCACCCACACACGCATGTTGTTCGTTCACATCATTACACCCACACATCGGTCGTTCACATCGCCACACCCACATGCTGCCGCATCCTCACACCGCCACACCTGCATGCCGCTGCACCTGCATGCCGCTGCACCTGCATGCCGCTGCACCTGCATGCCGCTGCACCTGCATGCCGCTGCACCTGCATGCCGCTGCACCTGCATGCCGCTGCACCTGCATGCCGCTGCACCTGCATGCCGCTGCACCTGCATGCCGCTGCACCTGCATGCCGCTGCACCTGCATGCCGCTGCACCTGCATGCCGCTGCACCTGTATGTCGCTGCACCTGTATGTCGCCGCACCTGTACGTCACCACAGTACTGCCACCTGACCTTTAACACAGTGTGTTTGTGACGCAGGACATGAAAGAGCAGATGTCGAGTCCAGCTGCTGCTGCTGTGGACAGAAAGAACAAACAGGTAAACAAAACAGGTAAACAAGGTCTCAGACAGAACTGTGCACGTCAACCTGGAACAGTCTGACTGAGACGCACTGCTGACACACACGGAGGAATTAAACTTGTATCCTCCTCCTCCTCTCTCCTCTCCACCTGTGTGAAGTTAACACCCCATATATTGAAAATATGAATAAAAACAATTTCATTCATTTGTGCACCTTTGTACATTGTTTGTGCAGACAAAATGGGCATTTGTGCACAAACCATCTTTAAGATATTTAACTTTTAAGACGTTGGTGCCCTTTGGTCACTCAACACCCCATTAACATCCAAATGAACTAAAAATGGTTGGAATTGTTTCTGCTTAGTTTGTGCAGACAAAATAACATTTGTGCACAAACGGATTTTATTTGATTTAACTTTTAAGCTTTTGAAAGTAGGTGACGCAGCACCCAGCACAATGAAAGAAGTGCTTCATGTTAAACAGTAAATGTACAAAACATGATGGACTAGTGTGGGAAAAATCTGAAATGTATCAGTTTGTTACAGGGTGGGAGGGGCTTTGGGCAATAAGATTTAGTTTGCATTAAATACAGAAACCATTGCTGCTGCATCAGCCACATGTACATCCATCTAGCCAAGGTCATTACATATTAATGGATATCTATACTAGAGCCTCACCCTTGATAAGGTTTTAACCATTAAATCTGTATCGGCCAAGAAAGGCGCCAAGTGTATAACACTTAATTTCGTGGCTGAAATGGATAAAATGGTCACGAAATTGTAAAACACCATGATGCCTTTTGTCCACAGAATGAGCACATCAGCTTGTGCCTATGAAATGATGAAGAGAACACCTCATTTCATGGACAAACTACAAAACAAAATACATAGATTGTGGCAGAAATGAGGAGACGACATGAGCTGAAGGTTAAGATGCTCTTTATTCTTCAACCGCCAAAACCAGAATGAACAAAGGACAAGTGCACCGGAACAACTCAACTCCAACCACGCCCCCCCAACCCTCAGTCCTGCTGGGTGAGAGGCCTGCCCCCTATAGTCCTCCACAAGATGACGTTTCCTTTTGTGGACATACGGCTGGATTTACTTCTCACTTTCATTGACAAAATACTTTTTGTTTTTGAGAAAAGTAATTTTGTCCACAAAATGAATGACATTCATGCGTATGTGCTAAAAAAAATGCAGTGTTTTCCTTTTGTGGATGAAGTCATTCTGTAAATCACAGAATGTGTTTTGTACACGAAAGCACATCAGCAGTCTGCAATTTTGTATTTTGTCTTTGAAATTACGTGTTCTCTTCATTATTTCGTGGGCACAAGCTGACACAAGCCTATAAACGGTGAGACTCTAGTATAGATATCCATTAGTATGTAATGACCTTGGCTAGATGGATGTACATGTGGCTGATGCAGCAGCAATGGTTTCTGTATTTAATGCAAACTAAATCTTATTGTCCAAAGCCCCTCCCACCCTGTAGCAAACTGATACATTTCTGATTTTAGATATACTTTATTTATCCCCAAGGGGAAATTCAAGTGTTCCAGCGGCACACATACAAAACACACATACACATATTATACACTATAAAACAGACACACATGATACAGTACAGACCAACATGGTTACACCCACAGGACATAGGCAGTAGTGGTTGTTAGAGACATAATGACCATACAAGTTAGGGCAAAATAGAATAAAATATAAGATATCCATCATAAAAAATAAAAAAATAAAAAATAGCCCTACCCAAAAAGATAAAGCAAAAGTGCATTAGTGTTAAGACTAATGCACTTTAGCCCATGATTGTATATTAAAGATTAGTCTTCTCTCTCTGCTCAGAGGGGAGTTATTATAAAGTGCTATTGCTGTGGGCAGGAAAGTCCTTCTGTATCTGTCCTTACTACAGCTGAGTTGGCGCAGTCTCCAACTGAAGACACTTTGCTGCTTAACAAGTGTTCTATGTAGAGGATGTGATGTATTGTCCATAATTTGTAACAGTTTCTGTAACATCCTCCTGTCCATCAGCGCTTCCAGGGGTTCCAGAGTAGTTCCCAGCACAGAGCCTGCCCTTCTAATCAGCTTGTTCAGTCTGTTAGAATCACAGGCCCTGATACTGCTACCCCAGCAGATGATGGCAAAGAAAATTTTCCATCAGCAATTTTTTCCACACTAGTCCATGATGTTTTGTACATTTACTGTTTAACATGGTGCTTCATGTTCCGTTTGTGCACAAACGTTAATTTTGTCTGCAAAGACATGCACAAACGAAGAACAATCAATTCCAACCATTTTCAGTTTATTCGGATGTTAATAGGGTGCTGAGTGTCACCAACGTCTTAAAAGTTAAATATCTTAAAGATGGTTTGTGCACAAATGCCCATTTTGTCTGCACAAGTGAAAGAAAGTGATTTTATCCATATTTTCAATATATGGGGTGTTAACTTCACACAGGTCTCCTCTTCCCTCCTCTCCCCTCCCCTCCCCTCAGTTGTATAAAAGTGTATAACAGAAGAATTAATCAGAGTGACAGTGGTGTTTTATTGTGTATGATGTGTTCAGGGTCTGCTGGGACACAGCAGTGCTCAGACTCCTATCTGGCAGCCTCCAGCAGATAAATACAGCCGTCTGGACCGGCAACTGCACAACGCTAATTCCCAGTTTATAGACGAGCAGCAGACTCAGCAGCAGGTACACACACACCTGTACACACACACACACACCTTTCTATGCTGGTGATCCACGAGACAGCGATGTGAACTCCACACCACAAAGTTCACATCAGTTGTTTTTTATGAGGGTTGTCTAATTGAAACTAATGAAGAACTATAGTCTACTGACCATGATCTATAGTCTACTGACCATGATCTATAGTCGACTGACCATCTATAGTCTACTGATCATCATCTATAGTCTACTGATCGTCATCTATAGTCTACTGACCATGATCTATAGTCTACTGACCATGATCTATAGTCTACTGATCATCATCTATAGTCTACTGATCATCATCTATAGTCTACTGATCGTCATCTATAGTCTACTGACCATGATCTATAGTCTACTGACCATGATCTATAGTCTACTGACCATCAGCTATAGTCTACTGACCATGATCTATAGTCTACTGACCATCATCTATAGCCAACCGACCATCATCTCTAGCCTACTGACCATCATCTATAGCCTACTGACCATGATCTATAGTCGACTGACCATGATCTATAGTCTACTGACCATCAGCTATAGTCTACTGACCATGATCTATAGTCTACTGACCATCATCTATAGTCTACTGACCATGATCTATAGCCTACTGACCATCATCTATAGTCTACTGATCATCATCTATAGTCTACTGATCGTCATCTATAGTCTACTGATCATCATCTATAGTCTACTGATCGTCATCTATAGTCTACTGACCATGATCTATAGTCTACTGACCATCATCTATAGTCTACTGACCATCATCTATAGTCTACTGATCATCATCTATAGTCTACTGATCGTCATCTATAGTCTACTGACCATGATCTATAGTCTACTGACCATGATCTATAGTCTACTGACCATGATCTATAGTCTACTGACCATGATCTATAGTCTACTGACCATCATCTATAGTCTACTAACCATGATCTATAGTCGACTGACCATGATCTATAGTCTACTGACCATCATCTATAGTCTACTGACCATGATCTATAGCCTACTGACCATCATCTATAGTCTACTGACCATGATCTATAGCCTATTGACCATCAGCTATAGTCTACTGACCATGATCTATAGTCTACTGACCATGATCTATAGTCTACTGACCATCAGCTATAGTCTACTGACCATGATCTATAGTCTACTGACCATCAGCTATAGTCTACTGACCATGATCTATAGTCTACTGACCATGATGTATAGCCTACTGACCATCATCTATAGCCTACTGACCATGATCTATAGTCTACTGACCATGATCTATAGTCTACTGACCATGATCTATAGCCTACTGACCATCATCTATAGTCTACTGACCATGATCTATAGCCTACTGACCATCATCTATAGCCAACAGACCATCATCTCTAGTCTACCGACCATCATCTATAGCCTACTGACCATCATCTATAGTCTACTGATCATCTATAGCCTACTGACCATCATCTATAACCTACCGACCATCGTCTATAGCCTACCGACCATCATCTATAGCCAACCGACCATCATCTCTAGTCTACCGACCATCATCTATAGCCTACCGACCATCATCTATAGCCTACCGACCACCATCTATAGCCAACCGACCATCATCTATAACCTACTGACCATCATCTCTAGTCTACCGACCATCATCTCTAGTCTACCGTCCATCATCTATAGCCTACCGACAATCATCTATAGCCAACCGACCATCATCTCTAGTCTAATGACCGTCATCTATAGCCTACCCACCATCATCTATAGTCTACCGACCATCGTCTATAGCCAACCGACCATCGTCTATAGCCTACCGACCATCATCTATAGCCTACCGACCATCATCTATAGCCAACCGACCACCATCTATAGCCTACCGACCATCATCTATAGCCTACCGACCACCATCTATAGCCAACCGACCATCATCTATAACCTACTGACCATCATCTCTAGTCTACCGACCATCATCTCTAGTCTACCGTCCATCATCTATAGCCTACCGACCATCATCTATAGCCAACCGACCATCATCTCTAGTCTAATGACCGTCATCTATAGCCTACCCACCATCATCTATAGTCTACCGACCATCGTCTATAGCCAACCGACCATCATCTCTAGCCTACCGACCATTATCTCTAACCTACTGACCATTATCTCTAGCGTACCAACTATCATCTATAGTCTACCGACCATCATCTCTCGTCTACTGACCATCATCTAAAGCCTACCGACCATCATCTATAGCCTACCGACCATCATCTATAGCCTACCGACCATCATCTCTAGTCTACCGACCCTCTCTAGCCTACCGACCATCATCATCTATAGTCTACTGACCATGATCTATAGTCTACTGACCATGATCTATAGTCTACTGACCATGATCTATAGTCTACTGACCATCATCTATAGCCTACTGACCATCATCTCTAGTCTACTGACCATCATCTATAGCCTACTGACCATCATCTATAGCCTACCGACCATCATCTCTAGCCTACCGACCATCATCTCTAGTCTACAGACCATCATCTATAGTCTACCGACCATCATCTATAGTCTACCGACCATCATCTATAGTCTACCGACCATCATCTATAGTCTACTGACCATCATCTCTAGCCTACTGACCATCATCTCTAGCCTACTGACCATCATCTCTAGCCTACTGACCATCATGTCTAGTCTACTGACCATCATCTATAGCCTACCGACCATCATCTCTAGCCTACCGACCATCATCTCTAGTCTACAGACCATCATCTGTAGTCTAATGACCATCATCTATAGCCTACTGACCATCATCTATAGCCTACTGACCATCATCTCTAGCCTACCGACCATCATCTCTAGCCTACTGACCATCATCTCTAGTCTACTAACCATCATATGGATGGATGGATAATATGCAAATGAAATATTGTGGATTCTGCGTACTAGTGGATACTCGCCTTGCGATGTGCTTGCGGTCGATGGATTCATTTGTATAAAGTTGGGCACTGCTCAAGTTTTTGGACGCGCTGCAATGGCTACTCGCGCCACATCGCTCCGAGCCACGTACCCACAATTAGGGGTGTAACGGTACACAGAAATCGCAGTTTGGTATGCACCTCTGGTTTGAAGTCACAATTGGGTTCATTTTCGGTACAGCATGGAAACAAAGTGTAAAACTATTTTCTTCCTCAGCACAGTATTTATTAAACAAAAAAGAATGTCAATATAAAAATGGAAACGGCAAATAATTCAAAGTGCTGCTTGGTACCAGTACGTTCAATGATATATTGTTAAATTAACTGCTGTGGGGTGGACCCTCTAAGCTTTTCTTTGGATATTACCTACTGGGAAAACCTGCAGTTTTATTTTTTGTATGTTTGTTCATGTTTAAAAATGAAAAATTCAATAAAAATTGGAATTATAAAAAAAATTAAATATTTAAGACACCTTAACAAACCGGGAGTTTGGGTGGGGTGAGGTTGGGGGCGGTTGTTTTTGGGGAGGCTCACTATTGCACACTGTGAAAAACTCAGCCTTATCTGACATATGTCCTGAATGCTGCGCTGTGATTGGTGGACTAAATTGAACGCTGTGCTGTGATTGGTGGACTAAATTAAACGCTGCACGTGTGTTTCAGCTGATCTCAGAGCAGCAGGACGAGCAGCTGGAGCTGGTGTCGGGAACCATCGGTGTCTTGAAGAACATGTCGGAGCGAATCGGGATGGAGCTGGACGAACAGGCAGTGTAAGACGCCAACCCCCCCCCTTGTACGACCCCCCTGCTTCTTAACTCCTGTCTCACCTGAGTCCGTTTGTCCTGCAGGATGTTGGATGACTTCGGCCACGACATGGACAACACGCAGTCCAGACTGGACAACGTGATGAAGAAACTGGCCAAAGTGTCCCACATGACCAGCGGTAATCTGCTCTGCAACACATGACATAATACACTAGCCCTGTTTAAAATGTCCCACCTGACTAGGTTTGATTCCTGTTTAATCCAGAGTAAAGGTTCATTCCACTTTAATAGAATAGAGTAGAATATACTTTTATTGTCATTGCAGATACAATTAAATTTCATTTGGCATCCCTCTACATCAGCACCATATAAAAACAACAACATATAGTAGCAGGGAAAAAGCAAAGCAAATACACACACACCATGGATAAAATATGCACTGTTCAAAATATTTCCTGTTTATAAATACTTAAAAGTGCTACTGTATGGTTAAAAAGAGCTATTGTACTTTAAAGGTGCTAAAGTGCATTAAAAGGAGGTGTTGTGCTTTTAACCGCCTATGGGTAAAAGCTATGTAGCAGCCTATTGGTCCATGCCCCCAGAGCTCTATATCTCCTTCCAGAGGAGAGGGGGATAAACAGTTTATGCCCAGACTGTGTCAGGTCTCTGGAGATGGAGCTGGCTTTCTTGTGAAGCCTGCCAGCGTGGATGTCAGACACAGAGGGCAACCCTCTCTGCTGTTCTCACCACCCTCTGCAGGACCCTCCTGTCCTCTGCTGTGCAGTTCCTGAACCACACAGTGCAGCAGTAGGACAGAAGGTGTTCCACCGCAGCCTGGTAGAACCTGACCAGCAGGTTCAGAATAAAGGTTCATTCCTCTTTCAGGTGAACCATGTAAACCATTAATTTTATTTGAAAATGATAATTCACTATTAAAGCGAATTCATAATAAACTCACTGATTTATTCTGATCTGAATTCAATAATTCATCTGACATAGAAACATCTCATTCCTCTAGAACATTATTCCTGTCCTTCTGCACATGCTCCTGGTCTGGTCACCATATTGGGCATTAATTTGTTGATTCCTATGGGTGATTGGGTCGAGCTGCTGCTTTGTAATTCTGAAAAAAATAAAGTCAAACATCACATGTATTATCTGGTCTAACATGTTGATAGGGTTAGGGTAGGCTGTCCTTTGGCCAGACTCTGTTTTCCTGAGGCTTTGCCCCAAGTTTTTTAAAGTAATTAATCCATTCCTTCAGACATAATTATCCCCCACTGACCCAGATTTGTCTCCACACATCATTATAATTTGACAGATGCTCTTAAAGGAACAGTTCAGTATCTTTACTCTGGTGCCCCCACAGTGACTGGTCCGGTTTTGGTCAAAGCCAAAGTAGTCCTGGCATGTTTCCTGGGGTCAACAAAATAAAACGTGTTTCTTCTCAAAACAGTATGTGGATCATCATCATGGAAACGGCCACAGAACAACTCACACCTCATAACTGCTTGGAACTTATTGATTTTTTTTTGTTCATTTTATGGATTATTTCTGTTCCTTTTACTCAATATTTTTTTCTGTGCGTCTTATCAAACGACTTTCATCAGTTGTTGGGCAGCGTTGGTGGCTGCTACGTGCAGGTGCACAGCTGTTAGCAGTGACAACGCTAGCACATTGATCACTATTGAGAGAAAGTAGCCCCAAGTAATTACAAGGTGTGTTTTTGTTCAGTGACAGTTTTGTTATGTAAATAAATCACTCATTCCAACACATACTGTTTTGAGAAGAAACACGTTTTATTTAGTTGACCTCAGGAAACCTGCCGGGACTACTTTGGCTTTGACCAAAACCAGACCAGAACTGGGCTCACAGGACACTGTCGGGGGTAAGTCAGTGTGGGTGCACCAGAGTAAAGACACTGATGACAAACACATTCATCTGAAAAATACTGAACTGTCCCTTTCACCTACAAACTTTGAGTCTTGGCTGAAACCACCCCCACCTCCCAACTTTAGCTGATGTCAGACTGTTGCTCACACACCGAGCTGTGTTAACTGTCCTTTGGCTCTCTCACACAGAGGCTCCTCCTTGCTCCTGTCAACTCCTCCCACCTTTCTCTAACACACAGTTTAGTTTGAGGAGCTCCTTCAGTCCATCCCTGAACCCTGGTCTAGACGAACCCTGTTCCAGACAGACCCTGGTCCAAATGAACCCTGGTCCAGACACACCCTGGTCCAAATGAACCCTGATCCAGACACACCCTGATTCAGACACACCCTGGTCCAGACGAACCCTGGTCCAAATGAACCGTGATCCAGACACACCCTGGTCTAAATGAACCCTGATCCAGACACACCCTGGTCCAAATGAACCCTGATCCAGACACACCCTGGTCCAGACTAACCCTGGTCCAAATGAACCCTGATCCAGACACACCCTGGTCCAGACGAACCCTGGTCCAGACGAACCCTGGTCCAAACGAACCCTGGTCCAGACACACACTGGTCCAAACAAACCCTGGTCCAGATGAACCCCAGTCCAAATGAACCCTGGTCCAGACACACCCTGGTCCAGACAAACCCTGGTCCAAACGAACCCTGGTCCAGACTAACCCTGGTCCAAATGAACCCTGATCCAGACACTCCTTGGTCCAGACGAACCCTGGTCCAGACACACCCTGGTCCAGATGAACCCTGTTCTAAACAAACCCTGGTCCAGATACACCCTGGTCCAGATGAACCCTGTTCTAAACGAACCCTGGTCCAGACACACCCTGGTCCAAACGAACCCTGGTCCAGACACACCCTGGTCCAGATCACCTCTGACTGTAACTGTGTTGGTGTCCAGATCTTGACCTTTGACCTTTACCTTTTAGATCGTCGACAGTGGTGCGCTATCGGAGTGCTGCTTGCCATCCTCTTCGTCATCATCCTCCTCTTCTTCATCCTCTGATCAATGCCTCATCACAAGAAGTTCACAACATGTCTTAACCCTGGATCAACTGGACTTAACTGGACTGACTCTACTGAACTGGACTGGATTGACTTTACTGGACTGGACTGATCTTTATTGGACTGTACTGGACTTTACTGAACTCTACTGGACTGGACTGGACTGTACTGGTCTGTACAGGACTCTACTGGCCTCGGATGGACTCGACTGCTCTCTGCTCGATTCTAGTGGAATTAGACCTGGTCCAACCTAGACCTGGTCCAACCCAGACCCACTTTAACTATTGTTTGAAAACACTACAACTTCCTGTTTATGTTTAGTTTACATCCTGTTGTTTTTCTGTGAACTGACTGAATCCCAATCCTTCTGGTCTGTGACAGTGTTCTGCGATGGCGTTCTCTGCTGAGTTTGTGCTGAACTTCCTGTTATTCCTTCACATTAAATGCTTCAGCTTTTACTGCGACGACTTGGTTAAAGTGGGTTTTAGACGTCACCGTTAACCCGAGGGCAGCAGTGGCAGTAACGGCAGAAGTAACGGTGACGGTTGTTTACGGTACATGGAGCCACTTCCTGTTGGCGTCATCACTAACAGTCTGTCGTTAAATCGTCTGTTCGTCAACGCTGTCATTTTGTCGTCAGTTTAATTTTCTGCGTTTCAGTAAAAATTTTAATTTAGTTCAACTTTATCCAAATGAAAATATGAGCTGGAAAAACAAACACCATGAATAATACCAACAATACCAAGTATTATTATTATTATTATTATTATTATTAATGATAATAATAATAATAATAAGTCATTTTCCTTAAACAGTATTAACACATAATTAAATGTTAATAAAACTTAATGACACAAATGTTACAGATTCTGTTTGTGTCAATTTTATTAACATTTTCATTTACCCACATTTGGTGTCTATGCATTTAAGGCAGTAATTGTAACCATTGGTTACCATTGGTTCATTCTCCACTTTCAACTGAATAATTAAATGTTCCAGTTAAAACTTTTTTTTACTGTCTCTGTTGCATATTTTCTTTGCAACTGAATTTTGCAACAGCGTGTTGGGGGTGGGGCACTGGTCACTATGACAAAGTCGGATTTGTAAATAAAACCATTGTATTATGAGAATAAAAGTCATAGTTTAAAAACAAACAAAAATAATGTTCATCAGTTTAAAGTCACAATATTTTGTAAATTAATTGGAAAATAGTGAAATAAAAAATAAAGTCGGAGTTTAGCATTGGTTGACCACAGTTTATGGTTACGCTAACCCTAAACACCTAACCCACCCCTCCTGACCCTAACATTAACCCAGTTACCCTAACCCTGCAGTCAGTCACTTCCAGTTACAAGTAAACAAACCCAAATGTGTGTGAACTGTTTTCAAAGCCTTTAAACTTATGCTAATATATTGACGGTGGGCAGTGCTAATAGGCTCAGTATTTGGTGGTGGGTGGGGCTAAGACTGTATTTGGTGGTGGGCGGGGCTAATAGACTCAGTATTTGGTGGTGGGTGTGGGCTAATAGACTCAGTATTTGGTGGTGGGAGGGGCTAATAGACTGGACTTTGTGTGTCAGCCTCACATTAAAGTGGAACTTTATAGAATATTGTGAGTTTTCCATGATGTGACCAGCAGGTACGACTTTATTCTTCCCTCCTGTTTTTGAAATGACGTCATTGTTCTCATGTTTTTAAGAGTGTTGATATTTTCATAAAAGGAAGGGCTTTAATCTGGATATTTTATGACTTTGTTCCTGTAGTGACAGTGTTTTTATTTTCCCTAAAACGTTGTTGTATATTTTAATTCCTGCTGTTTGACTTATTTATTTTTATTATTTATCTGTTTTAGTTTTTTACGTAGAAATGCTGATGGGAATGTCTTTCGTAAACTTTTTCTTTTCTTCGTTCACCACCTCAACTTTTTTCAACCGTATAATCATTTTTCTTTAAGCTAGAACCTTCATCTCATTATTAACGTCAAAATAAAAGAATCACATTTTTCTTGCTCGGTCAAGTGTCACTAATGCAAACTGTAAAATAACGCATTAATGGTAAAGCGTCACTCATGCGAAATGTAAAATAACATGTTAAAGTTAAAACATCACTAATGCGAACTGTAAAATAATGCAATAACGGTAAAATATCACTAATGGAAAATGTAAAATAACGTGTTATCACAAAAAAATCACTAATGCGAACTGTAAAATAATGTGTTAATGGTAAAACATCACTACTGCGAACTGTAAAATGTGTTAAAACATCACTAATGCGAACTGTAAAATAACGCGTTAACGCTAAAACGTCAGTTCAGCTTTGAACCACTTTGTGTTTTTTCGTCCCATCGTCGTGACTGAATGAAAAGTTTGAAGTGAAGGTTGATTATTGATCAGTGATCAATAATAAGTTATGGATCAGTTATTGATCGATAATTTATGGATCAGTTATTTATCAGTGATCGATAATAAGTTATGGATCCATTATTGATCAGTTATCAATAATGAGTTATGGATCAGTTATTGATCAGTGATCAATAATCAGTTATGGATCTGTGACAAAAATGACTTTAGTTTTTCTGTCATTGGCAGCTGAGTGATGTGATGTTTATTTGTGGTTTGAATTTCAATAAAGTTTATCCAGAAAATGCGAAAATCTGTTTCTACATGTTTGTTTTTACTGTGTGAAAAAACACTGAAGTATCATCATCATCATAGAGCCAACCATGGGAACCACGTCTCTTTTGGTTCTGCCACGGGCAAGATGTTGAGCTTGTGCCAGGGTCACATTCCATCACTGTCCTGGGAGCCTCACCCCACCAGGACAAGGAACTGTGTAACCTTACCTGGTGTCTGCCTGGGCTCAGTGCATTGGCAGCCTGTAACCCCTGGGGGGGCTTACAACACTGGGATGGCACAGATGAGCATTTTCCACCTGGAAGTCGTCGGTCTATGCCAAGGCTTCATAGCCCGTCAGTGTGCTGTAAGGTGGCAGCCCCACCAGCTGACTCGCCATCGCAAGGGGCGACTTAACCTGACTTGCGTCATCTGGCTGCACTTCACAATGCTCACACAACCATCTGAGTACCATGAGGTTCAGGGTGGGACTACGTGGTGGTGTTGTGGCTGGTGTGACGTAAAGCCACGGTTCTCAAACTGGGGTCCGTGGACCCCTAGGGGGACGTGGCGCATGTCCAGGGGGTACGCGAAATTATTCACGGGTTTTGTTTTTTTTTTTTGCTGTTTTATTTTGAAATGCGGAAGTTTTATTTTGTAGCGAGCGGGCGGAAGTAACAGCGCTGTTTGACGCCAGCTTGACTAAATTGAGACGGAGCGAGTCACAGGCTATTTTTAGCCACCCTGCAGCGAACATGGATCGATTTTTGTGTCCGCCAAGTTCCTCAAGAAGTGGTAAAAGAAATGACAATGAAAATGACAAAAACAAACGCCCTAACCCTAAAAAGAGAAAGTACATTGATAGTTATATTGAGTTTGACAAGCTCATCCCTCTCATTAAGTCTCTGTCTGTCTGTCTGTCACACACACACACACACACACACGGTTTTGTGTGTCTTTTGTCCCGTTTATTATTTTAAAATTATTTAAAATTGTTGTTTCTGAAGTGTTCATTTATATTATAATACCTGAAAATGTGGCTGGTTTGCACAAAAGCACTATTAAAAAAGGTTATCATTGTTTCATAATAATCATTGTTGAAGTGGTTTTTTTTTAATCATTTTCAGTATTGCGAGGATGAGGGGGGACATGGAAAAATTTCACCCCTCCAAGGGGGACCTGGGCCAAAAAAGTTTGAGAACCCCTGTTGTAGAGGACCAAGTCAAAGAGGCTGATAGTAAACTGGGGCTGACAGTAATGGAACTGGGAAGAAGAAATGACAAGCACATCCAGAGTTGGTGTTCTGTCGCCCTGAGTCATGGCTGAAGAATAAATGGAGAACCATGCTTTCTTCCGACATTTACCAAAAGAACTTGGTGGGCATCATAGTAGACGAGGTTCATGTCACGCATAAATGTTAACTTTAAAGCTCTTCTATTGATGTGTATATACCTGATGAAAACTATTTTCACCAATTAAATGATTTGACTTCAAAGTGAGTGGATGAAGCGGCGCCAGTGAAGATGACAGACAGATTTTTAATCTAATCACATGTAAGGATTTTAGATAAGGCCCTCCTTTGGAAAAACGGATTGGTTGCGGAAGGGTCCCAGATAGTATTGTGAGATAACATCTGGTGACAGTCAGGTTAGCGCTGATTACTCAGCATGGTGAAAAATAAAACTGTTATGAATCCAAGGTCTAGACCAGATCCAAACACCAGTCTAAACCAGATCCAGACCAGGTGTAAACTAGGTCTAGACCAGGTCCAAACATCAGTCTAAACCAGGTCCAGGTCCTCCACTGAACACTCACAATAATTTCCAACCTTGTTGAGTTGGAACACAGAACAAAACAAATTAAAATATTAGATTTAATTTTAAAAACAATTTATAAAAGTCAAATGAAAATCATCAGATTCATTCAATTGTATATTTTTGAGAAAATGTAAATATTCTATGGTTGATCCCATTGTGTCACAATAAAGTGAAATAAACATCAGGTATACATTTAAAGTCAGAAAAAAGTTTTATTTTAATTTCAATGTGACTGAAAATATAAACATAAAAACATGTCAATAATATAAATACTGCAGAAAAAACACTGAGTGTGTAACATTCATCATTTCACAAAAATATTCAACTTCATAGCAGCTCCAGGTCTGAGGAGACCAGGGTCAGGGGTTTGTCCTGTCACCATGGCAGCACTGTCACCGTGGTGGTAGTCTCCGGTGTCGCAGGACTCTGACTGTGACGGAGTTACCCTGGGTCAACATGTGGGTCACCTGGTCCAGACTGAGACAAGCAACCTTCTCGTCGTTGACCTCCACGATCTCGTCTCCGACGCCCAGGAGTCCAGCGTAGAGTTTCTGAGTGCTGACGTCCACCATGTCCTCCACATACACACCTGAAGCAGAAGGACAAGGGAGCCATGAGGGAGCCCTGAAGGACACCACTGACTACACACCTGTTTGGACTATTTCCTGTAGTATTTGTAGTCTTTTCAGTTACATTTGTAGTATTTCCTGCAGTATTTGTAGTCTTTTCAGTCGTATTTGTAGTATTTCATGTAGTATTCGTAGTCTTTTTTGTCATATTTGTAGTATTTCCTGAAATATTTGTACTATTTTCAGTCATATTTGTAGTATTTCATGGAACATTTGTAGTCTTTTCAGTCATATTTGCAGTATTTCCTGTAGTATGTTCAGTCATATTTGTAGCATTTGTGTTCTTTTCAGTCACATTTGTGATATTTCTTGAAGTATTCTCTGTAGTAGTAGTAGTAGTATTTTCAGCAGTAGTAGTATTTACTGCAGTAGTAGTAGTAGTTGTATTTTCAGCAGTAGTAGTATTTACTGCAGTAGTAGTAGTAGTATTTTGTGCAATATTTTCTCACCAGAGTCAGCTCTTCCTCTTCCTCTGCTGATGATGAATCCAAAGGTTCCGCTGTTGGTTCCACTCAGTTCTAACAGAACGGTACCGTCAGAACAAACCTGAAGAACTCGACCCACAGACCGTAGAGCGCTGGGACCACTGACGTCCTGTACGCTGAGACACCGCTGAAGGTTACTATGGTAACAGATAGGTAAGTAAGTACACACAGTTATATACATGAGTATAAAGTTCAGATATTTATATACATGTAAAGAGTATAAAGTACATATATTTATATAAATGTAAAAAGTATAAAGTACAGATAATTATATAAATGTAAAGAGTATAAAGTACAAATATTTATATAAATTTAAAAAGTATAAAATACAGATATTTATATAAATGTAAAGAGTATAAAGTACAAATATTTATATAAATGTAAAAAGTATAAAGTACAGATATTTATATAAATGTAGAGTATAAAGTACAGATATTTATATAAATGTAAAGAGTATAAAGTACATATATTTATATAAATGTAAAGAGTATAAAGTACATATATTTATATAAATGTAAAAAGTATAAAGTACAGATATTTATATAAATGTAAAGAGTATAAAGTACATATATTTATATAAATGTAAAAAGTATAAAGTACAGATATTTATATAAATGTAAAGAGTATAAAGTACAGATATTTATATAAATGTAAAAAGTATAAAGGACAGATATTTATATAAATGTAAAGAGTATAAAGGACATATATTTATATAAATGTAAAGAGTATAAAGTACATATATTTATATAAATGTAGAGTATAAAGTACAGATAATTACAAACAAATTTAGGGAGTAAAAGTAAAACATTTCCAGAAAAATAAATACTCCAGTTAAGTACAGATACCTAAAAACTGCAGTTCAGTACAGTAATGAAGTACTCCCCAGGTTGTAAAATGTCAAAGGTCACCTGTGGTTATTATTGTTTTAGTTTCCACAGGTTATAAAAGGTCAAAGGTCACCTGTGGGCAGTGGGTGTGTAGTTGTCAGAGCGATCCTTCTTCTTCTGCTCAGACACAAAACTCTGCAGCGACGACGACTTTCGCAGTTTGAGGAATGGTGACCCCTGGTGGAAAGAGACAGGTGTGTCACTAGCCAATCACAACACAGGCCACACCCTCAGCAGCTGAGGCCAATCACAACAGACATAGCTTTTAAGCCATGCCCTCATCAGCTGCAGCCAATCACAACACACACACCCTCCGTGCCACGCCCTCAAAAGCTGCAGCCAATCACAACACACCCTCCAGGCCACGCCCTCCTCACCACACTCAGAGACTGAACAGAAGGGGTCTTCTTCAGGGGTGCTGGGGAGGCGGGGTCACGGGCAGGTGGGCATGACCGTGAGCTGCATCGGTCGAGGCTGCCGGTTCGACTTCGGCCAAGTCTGACCGAAGAGAAGAGATGCCACAGAGACAAACGTGGGCCGTGGGTCCTGAAATGACAAGACATGATGACGATGATGATGAAGGTGGTCATGTGATGGGGTGAGGGTCCACAGTACCAGTCCTGTGTGGAGTCCACCAGGGCTCAGTATAGCTGGGGAGGTTATTCTTTTGATCATGACAAAAATTATGAAAGCACCAAAATTAGTAGGGATGAACTTCAGAACATATGGAGTCGTTTCAGAAGGGGCGGCAAAAAATTTGACCCTCCTGTCACATGGTTTTATCTCAAAATATGCTTTTTTTGGGGAAAAATAATTTTTTTAATTTTAATAGAATTTCATTTTTAGAAAATATATTGGCCACTGGAGAAAAGTGTTAACACTTGGAAATTAGGCATATAGTTCCTATAAACTTTTTTAGGTGTGTTAATTGAGCTAACTTTAACAAATTACCATGATAACAGACATTTTGGTGTGAGAAATGCCTTTTTGGTAATAAAACTTTAAAAAAAAAAACTAACTTGGAAACTGATAGAGATATAAATTTTTTTGCTTCATTCTTCAGAAAGTCATCTTGAAGTGGCAGAGATAGTTTCATAATATGGGGTTGGGCGCATGCGCACGCAGCGACCGGCAGCGAGTAGACAGTCTGTTTGTTTGTACTGTTTTTATCGTTTTATGTGGGTAAATGTGTTTTGCGAAAATATTGTTTTGGGGTACTAAGTCCGAAGTGGCTCGTCTATCGACCCGTGCTGGCCGACTCTACGGATTGAGCAGCGTGACTTGTTTATTTATCTACTATTCTCTTCTGAGACTGACTCCTCGCTAGCCTGAGAGGGCTAGGCTAGCCCGTTTGCCACTACAGGAGCCTATCGTCTTCCCGGCTGCTGCCGCTAGTGAATCCCAGGATGGAGGTAGTGCAGTTCGTCTTGGTGCGGTCAACCACAACGTGAGGACCAACACACCGGATGGGCAGGCGTGCCCGGTTCGGAGTTGCTGTTTCCAAACGTCTGTCGAGACCGTAGCGCCCCCCCCCCCCTCCACTGCTACCGCCGTTGCCTGGAAACGCAGCCACATACTAACCATGGACTTGTTTGCTCTGTTGCTGATACTGCTTGTGGCTTATCTATCATGGGGACTCGAATTCACGCCGTCGTCCCCCTGCCGACCAGGCCGTATTCAATACAACAGAGAGCTTCTACTTCGCAGGACCCTCCTGCAGATCTATTGAGACCAGACTTCAGGAACCAGCCTTACAACGACGGACAACGACGCGGGACTAGGAAGCAAGGGAGTAGAGGAGGCATTCGTCTGAGGAAGAAACAATCCATCTCCCGGACTCCACTGCCAACCATCATGCTCTCAAACGCCCAATCCCTCCGCAATAAATCCGAAGAACTTCACGCGCTGGTCCGTTTCAGTCATGACTTCAGAGACACATGTATCCTGGCGTTCACAGAGACTTGGTTTTCCGACCTAGACTCCGACTGGGAGATTAACGGGTTCGGGAAACCCATTCGCCTGGACAGAGATGCCGAAACCACGGGCAAATCAACAGGTGGGGGAGTGTGTTTATATGTCAATAAGCGATGGTGTAACTCAAAATCTGTCATTATCCGTGAGAGTATGTGTACCTCTGATATCGAGCTAATTGCCGTCTCCTTAAGACCATCATATCTGCCCAGGGAATTTCCCCAGATATTTGTTACATTAGTATACATCCACCCAAAAGCTAATGTAACTAGCGCATGTGAGCAGATCCACCAGGTTACACAAAAGCTACAACAAATCTCTCCGGACGCCCCGAATATTATTCTCGGCGATATGAATCATTGCTCATTGAATAAGACACTACGTAATTTCCATCAGCATGTTACATGTCCTACGAGGGGCAGTAAAATTTTAGATCTGTGCTACAGTAATGTCAAAAATGCATATAAATCACTCCCCCTCCCGCCTCTTGGTGCCTCTGACCATATTTGTGTACATCTCATTCCTGTGTACAGAACTGAACTGCAAAGGAGGAAAGTGCAGCGCATTCCTTACAAGAACTGGAAGGATGATGATGCTTGTCAGACTCTCCAAGGCCTTATTGACTCTACTGACTGGGACATGTTTGTTGAATCCTCTGCTAACATTGATGAACTGACCGAGGTCGTGACAGGTTGGATCTCATATTGTGAAAGCATTGTCATTCCCACTAAATATGTCAAAGTCTATCCCAACTCTAAGCCGTGGGTATCCAAGTCCCTAAATTCACTTCTTCATAGGAAAAACAGAGCCTTCAAGGAAGGGAACCTTTTAGAACTTAGGAATCTTCAGAAGGAAATTAAGAATGAAGTCAGAGTCGGGAAAAAGAAGTATAAGGATAAAATTGAAGCTCAACTTAGATCAAATAACCTAGGCTCTGCCTGGGCAGGGATGAAAGCTATTACAGGGGAGAAAGAGGGAGACAGAAAAAGGGTTGAGCTGCCCAATTTCTCCTCTGATCACCAGCTGGCTCAGAGCCTAAATGACTTTTATTGTAGATTTGACATTCATGATTTCAGTGACATACATCGTGAGATTAGGAACAGCCTCCTTTTAGCCCCATCGATTAAGCCTTTCTTCGATGAGCTGAGCGTTATCAGGTTCTTCAAAGGTTGTAAACCTGGGAAAAGCCCCGGACCAGATAATATTAGTGGACATCTGATAAAGACCTGTGCTGAGCAACTCGGTCCTATATTCTTTTTTATTTTTAATTTGTCTGTGTCTCAACAAAGAGTGCCGTCACTCTGGAAGCAGTCCACCATTGTGCCTGTGGCTAAGAACAACAAACCAGAAACACTCAACGATTTTAGACCTGTCGCCTTAACCTCACTGATAATGAAACAGCTAGAAAGACTAGTTAAGAATGAACTTGTGGCTAGAACTGAAAGCATGTTGGACCCTCTCCAGTCTGCATATAGGACTGGGAGGGGTGTTCAAGACGCTATCGCCACTCTACTCCATCTACTACACAAACACCTAGAAGGTAGCAAAAACCACGCAAGATTACTTTTTATTGACTTTTCGTCGGCTTTCAACACTTTGCAGCCCCATGTATTGGTCAATAAACTAGTCAACTCCTTCGGTTTAGATCCAGGCCTGGTAGGATGGATATTCGATTTCTTAACTAATAGATCTCAACGTGTAAGAGTCAACGAGACACTGTCCAGCTTCTTGTCATCTTCTACAGGCTCGCCTCAGGGGTGTGTTTTATCTGCTTTCTTATATATACTGTATACAAACGATTGTACTAGCAGTTTTCACAACAGATTCATCATTAAGTATGCTGACGACTCTGTCATCATTAGCCTGCTCAGTGACAGTGAGAACAGTCATGGGCCGGTTCTCGACTACTTTTTGTCCTATTGTGACAACGTATTCTTGCAGCTAAATGCGGATAAAACAAAAGAACTCTGTATTGATTTCAGACGTTCTTCTCCCCACCCCCCCCAACGCAGTGTTGTCAACGGACAAACTGTAGAGCTTGTGTCCAGCTACAAATATCTCGGCACAATCATTGATGACAAACTAAAATTCGACCTCAACACTGACATGTTGTACAAAAAAGGTCAACAACGCCTATACTGTTTGAGGAAACTGGCTAAGTTCAATGTTGACAAAACTCTGATGAAACTGTTCTACTGTGCTTACATTGAGTCCATTATTACCTTCTCGATTATATGCTGGTTTGGTAATATCTGTGTCAAGGATAAGAACCACATAGGAAAAATTGTCAAACTGGCCTCTAAAGTAATAGGCACTCAGATGAATAGCTTAGAACACATCTTCCATAAACAGGTGCTTAGTAAAGCAAAGTCTATTCTAGCCGATGGAGCTCACCCTCTAAATGCAGAGTACTCACTTTTACCATCTGGACGACGCCTGCAAGTCCCACGTGTTGTTAAAAACCGTTTTAAATTTTCTTTTGTCCCTACCTCCATCAGACTACTGAATGATATTGAAGGGAGGTCTGGTAGGTAGCCTTAGCCTACTATTTCAGATGGCTAGCGTGTCTAACACGCTTTTAACTTTTAACTAGACAAAACGTGATCCCGGATGGAATGGTTAATTCACTTTGGTTTGCACCTTAAGTAACATGCACTTTAGTATTTTTACCTCTGTTTTTTTTTTTTTTTTTTTTGATTTTTTTTTTTTGTTTGCTACCTTTTTTACTGTGTGTATATCCTGTTTTTTGTATGAATGAATGCCTACGATGCTGCATCCCAATTTGCCCCTCGGGGACACTAAATAAACCTTGAACCTTGAACCTAATATGGAAATTTTGGGGTAAAATGGCTGTTCTTGCACTTGAAATTGCTGATTTTCTGCTGAAATGTTTTGCTTAATTAAACACTATTGATGCTGAAAGAATTGTTTAAACATCTGTATGGTTTGCAAGATGTTTTTTTTTTTGTTTTACTAACAAAAAAGGCATTTTTCGGACCAAAATGGCTGTTAACATGGTAATTTGTTAAAGCTAGCTCAATTAACATATCTAAAAAAATTCACAGGATCATACATCTAATTTCCAAGTTCAATTCAATTTTATTTATAAAGCCCCAAATCACAACAAAGTCGTCTCACAGGGCTTTACAAAAACACAATCAATTACAGAGATATATGAACAGTCCCAAGCATCCCCTGTCCTTAGACCCTCCTTCTCGGCAAGAAAAAACTTCAAAACCCAGTGGGAAAAAGGATATCTTGAGGAGAACCACATTGAAGGACAGATCCACTCCCATGGACGGACAGACTATAGATGAACGTCCATTTATAATTGAAGGGGGGGGGGGGGCTGGTCCAGACAGGCAAGGGAGAGGGTCCGGGGTCACAGGTCAGCACAGGCAAGTCACTGAAGATCCTGTCATCCATGGCTCCCACGCAGAGACTGTCAAGAGGGCCATCACTCCCCCCAGGGGGGGGGGGGGGCACCAGGTGACTAGCCATGAACAGACTTGGTATGAAAGATAGGTTATGAAAATGACAAAAACAGGTGTGAGTGAGAGAGAGAGAGAGAGAGAGAGAGAAAGAAAGAACTCAGTGTCAGCATTTTAGCTCCTAGTGCAGCTTAGACTGAACTGTGACTTCAGTCTGTTTTTAACAAACCTGACCATAGTTTTTCTCAAACAGGAATGTTTTCAACCTAATGTTAAATGTAGAGACTGTGCCGACCTCTTTAATGTTAAATGGAAGTTGGTTCCATCAGACAGTAACCATGGTAACTAAAGGCTCTAGCTCCTACTGTACTTTTACAAACCCTAGGAACTTTCAATAAACCTGCATTCTGAGAACGAAGGGTTCTATTGGGCTGGTACGGAACCAGATCATCTTGAAGATAAGAGGGGCCCATACCATTAACCCCTGACCCCTAACCCATACCATTAATGGTTTTATATGTAAGGAGGAGGATTTTAAATTTTATTCTAAACTCAACTGGTAGCCAGTGAAGGGTTTGGAGCACAGGGGTGATAGGGTTGGGGTTCAGGGGTCAGGGTTTGGAGCACAGGGGTGATGTGTTCTCTTCTGTAGCTGTGTGTCATCTGCATAACAATGAAAGTTAATGCCATGATTTCTAATGATGTTACCTAAAGGGAGTATAAATAACGTAAACAAAATTGGCCCAAGGACTGACCCTTGGGGAACACCATAACTAACTCTGGAGGACTGCGATGATTGTTGATTAATGTTAACAAATTGGTAGCGATTAGATAAATATGATTTAAAGCAGCAGAGGGCTGCTCCTCTAATACCTATATCACATTCTAATCTGTGCACTAAGATACTGTGGTCAATGGTGTCAAAGGCTGCACTAAGGTCTAATAACATCAGGACCCATATTAATCCGATGTCAGCGGCTAATAATAAGTCATTAGTAACTTTAACTAACGCTGTTTCAGTGCTATGATGGGCACGAAAGCCAGACTGAAACTGTTCAAATAAACTATTATCCTGCAGGTATTGGCACAGCTGTTTAACTATTACTCGTTCTAAAACCTTTGACAGGAAGGGCAAATTGGATATAGGCCTATAATTGGCTAGAACGTCAGGATCTAAGGTAGGTTTTTATGAGAATTGGTTAAATAACAGCATATTTAAATGACTGCGGCACATATCCAGTAATTAATAAAGTGTTAATTATATTTAGGACAGTGCTAATAATTAGGGGCAGAATCTCTTTTCTCTCATCTCATCTCTCAAGTGTTCAAGTTTTTCTCCAGTGGCTCATATATTTTATAAAAATAAAATGATAAAAAAAGATAATTTACCCCCAAAAAAGCATATTTTGAGATAAAACCATGTGACCGGAGGTTTTAGCACCCCTTCTGAAATGATGCAGTATGTCTTCAAATTCATCTCTACCAATTTTGGTGTTTTAATCATTTCTGTAATGATCCTTCCAAATATTTGGATTAAGGCACCCTACTACAGGGGGTTCTGGGGTTCCTTTTACACTCACTGTTCCCAAGACTTAGTGTGGTCACTCTGAGGCTCTGTCCTCATTGGCTCTTTGACCTGTCTGTCACTGCTGCTGTCAGATGTGGGCGGGGTTTGTGTCTCTGCTGGAAAAGACATGATGTGAATTTGGGTCAGAAATTGTAATTCTGACTGTTTATCTTATAATTTTGACTTTTTATCTCATAATTCTCACTTTTTTTATCTCATAATTCTTTTAATCTCACCTGTGCAGGACCAGGAGCTCTTGACTATGGACTCCAGACCACCGTCCTCCGTGGACCGCCTCTGCAGCTCCACCTCCTTTAGGGGCGTGGCCTCTGTCAGTCTCCCCTGCTCCTCTCGGTCCAGGTTCTGGTCCTGGTTCTTGTTTTTCTTCTTCTGGTTCTGCTTCTGCTCTGCCCTTGTGCCATTGGGCCCCCCTGTGGTTATAACAGGAGGATGAGGTGGAGCTAAATCCTGAGAAGTGGGTGTGGCCAGCTGTTCAGGAGCATAGGGGTTGATTGGCAGGTCTGAAGAGTGTGTGGCATGAATGCCGTTAAGTTCCACCTGATTTGTCCTCCCTCTGACCCACGTGGGTGAGGCCCTGCCTCCTTTACTGTCATTGATGGGTGTTACTGTGCCAATATAGGTCTCTCTGATTGGTTCAGTCCGTAAGTTGAGACGGGGCCTGCTGGGCGTTATCAAGTACAGGTTACTCCCCTGGCTATGAATAGGTGGTGTTGGATGGAGGCAGAGTGTGAGGTTGACTCCGCCTCCACCTGGCAAAGTCTGAGATGCACCTCTCTGCTGTCTGTCAATGATAAGCCCCGACCCCTTCCTGCCATTGACATACAGTGATGCATCAGGTTTGGACACCAGGATGTCCTGCATTCGTGGCCCCACCCTCTTCCTCTGTCGCTCCAAGTAACGAGACTCTGCCTCCATCTCAGTTTCATCTTCAAATCGAAGGCGTCGGTTGGGAGACGATGCAGGACGCCGCCTTGCCGTCCTGACGCTGGCCTCGCTGCCAGACGAGTCACTGAAGTGCCCCTGCAGAGACCCAACCTCTGACCTCACCTGGACCACCGGACAGAGCCTGACCCCCGACCTGCAGGGGGAGGAGCTTAATGTCATCACATTGGGAAGTGCAGGGTGAGGAGCTTAATGCCATCATATGGAGAAGTGCAGGGGGAGGAGCTTAATGTCATGACACAGGGAAGTGTTTTATAATCATGTAGAAACTGTGTGTGTGTGTGTGTGTGTGTGTGTGTGTGTCACATGCTCTGATAGGTTAATAAGTTCTCTGGCTCCTCCCACCATCCAAATTCGTGCACTGATAGGTCCTGGACCACATGAACCAACACTTGTTTGCTTTGGGTAAAAAAAAACAAAAAAACAATAGGTGACAGAAGCAGGTATACAAAAGTTAAAACAGACTGAAAAGGCTTTGGGCAGAAGCCGAAGCTTTTTGTGCCCACCTTATTGAAATTTCATATATACAATGAAAGCAAGAAAGACTGGAAAAAAAAGAAAAAGATGTTTCAAAGCTGATTCATGATGCTTATCAATACAGATAAAAATATAGTGAGAACAGTGAAGGAGAGAAAAAAAAGATATTTTATAATGTTTTTATATAATTACCAACTACCATTGATTTAAAGGCTTTCTTAAATGATGAGATAGAGGTGCTCTGTTTAAGTTTAGTGTCCAGTTGGTTCTACCCATTTAGCCCAGTGACAGATAAACATCTTTCCCCAAGGTTTGTCCTTGATATTACAGTTTTTTAACATACCAGTTCCTCTGAGATCATATTTATTTTCTGTCAGCTTCCAGAGATCCTGCAGGCATAGACGAAGGTTTCTCCAGTTTTAATTTGATTTTGTGGGTCATCTTAATCAAAGGACCAATGTGTGTTGTAGATGGATAAAAAGGCTCCGTTGGCCTCATTTGGCTTGTTAGCTGCATATAATCTATCCCAAGTCTGAGTATACAAATCAGCCTTAAAGGCATTTAAAGCTTCTGGTGTTCTATGTCGAATTGTTGTATGAGTGTTAAATTTGGGTTTAATATGCTTGTTCAAAGGGTTTTTGAAGATGGCAAAAACTGGGAGATGGTAACTGTTATTGTTAATAAGCAAACCAGCTGTAATTTGATTCTCTATAGAGTTTGTAAAAATGTTTCTGTGGTTATTCTGGTGTTGTTTTTATTTTTATTAATGGGAATAAATTATTGCTGTACATGGTGTCTATACAATCAGTGGTTTTACTGTGTTCATGAGCTTTTAGTAGATTAATGTTAAAGTCACCACAGGCTATACGTACTTTTGAAGTATTAATACTGCCAAACATACTGTCCTGCTTGTCATTAAAAGTGTCAATACAGGACCCAGGTGTTCTGTGTACACAGGTAAAAATAATATTTTTGGCATTCTCCACAGAGATCTCGACCGTGATACACTCTAGGACATTTTCAATATTTATTGTCATCTTATTGACCAGGCCACATCTCAGTGCTGAATCAACGTACAGTATATAGCAACTCCTCCTCCGGCTGAATGTTTTCTATTTGCGTTATCGAGCCAGGTCTCAGATGTCGCTACCACACAAATGCTTTTAAAAAATGCTGCAAATAATGCTTTATTTTTCGTCAAAATGTTTGTTTAGACATCAGCTGTTAAAATATATAACAGAAAATGTAGATCTATCTTCCATTTCTATTTTCTTGAATGGGTATCAGTGTCGTCGTCACAGTTGCTGCTCAGGTTGTTATAGTAATTGTTTTCAGCATTAATTTCATTTCCGTACTCATATGTTTTGTAGTCCGTAGGATCAAAGTTTTTACATTTAAACTGTTGATATTTGTTACACAAATTTTCTAGCTGTTTTTCCGTGGACTGTGTCGAACTAAACATCATCCTCAATGTCTCGAAGTGGATTTGTTTCTATTTCAGCCATTAGAAGCAGTGAATAATTGACCCTGAGTGTGTTCTATGTTTTCCACAAACACAGGTGGATGGACAACACATTCCAATATTTTCACTGGCATAAAGTACACTCAAAGGTACAAGGTGACCCATAGATACATGCACTCCTCTCCTGGAGACTCTTCACTCTCCTCCTCACTCTTCTTTGTGACTCAAGCGGTTACACACAAACACACATCCACTACTCTGCCAGTAACTTACAGTCCAAGGAACATATCTAAGGGTTATACATTATAATATTGGTAAAAGTTTCAGAGAGTTCATGGAAGTTATAGAGAGAGGTATACTTCTTTGCACACACACCCGCACACACACAGGCAGGGACAGACTAGGGTCTCAGGTGCGTTCAGGTGTGTTTCTGTGGTGCATTCAAATGTGTACTCACAAGCCCTGGGTCAGCAGGTTGTAGTGTGTTGCGGGACACGCAGGGACCGACTGGGGTCTCAGGTGCATTCAAGTGTGTTGCGATGCGTTCAGGTGTGTTTTTGTGGTGCATTCAAGTGTGTACTCATGGGCCCTGGGTCAGCAAGTTGTGGTGTCTTTTTGCAGTGCGTTCAGGTGTTTTTTTTCTCGGTGTTTTCAGGTACTCACAGGCCGTGGGTGTTTGAGGGTCAGCAGGTTGTGGTATGTTGCAGTGTGTTAAGGTGTGTTGTGGTGAGTTCAGGTGCGTGTGGTGCGTTCAGCAACTCACAGGCCCTGGGGGTCAGCAGGTTGTGGTGTGTTGTGGTGTGTTGTGGTGCGTTCAGGTGCGTGTGGTGCATTCAGCAACTCACAGGCCCTGGGGGTCAGCAGGTTGTGGTGTGTTGTGGTGTGTTGTGGTGCGTTCAGGTGCGTGTGGTGCATTCAGCAACTCACAGGCCCTGGGGGTCAGCAGGTTGTGGTGTGTTGTGGTGAGTTCAGGTGCGTGTGGTGCGTTCAGCAACTCACAGGCCCTGGGGGTCAGCAGGTTGTGGTGTGTTATGGTGTGTTGTGGTGCGTTCAGGTGCGTTCAAGTACTCACAGGCCCTGGGGGTCAGCAGGTTGTGGTGTGTTGCGGTGCGTTCAGGTGTGTTGTGGTGCGTTCAAGTACTCACAGGCCCTGGGGGTCACCAGGCTGTGGTGTGTTGCGGTGGGTTCAGGTGTATTGCGGTGCGTTGAGGTACTCACGGGCCCTGGGTGTCGGGGGTCAGCAGGTTGTGGTCTCCTCTCAGAGGTTGGGAGCGACGCTTCATACGAGCTCTGTCCTCACACTGCTGCTGCCGCGGCAACGGAGCTGACACAAAGACACTGAACACACACACACACACACACACACAGGGTGGGGGGAGGGGAGAGGATGACGTCAGCTGATCTGATTGGCTGCTGTAACAGAGGAAGGAGGATTAGAGTGAACAGAACGTCAGGACTAATGAACCTGACGAGGACTGACACAGACTGTTTACATCAGCACAGTCCCCGGAAGGCACATAAACCCTCTGGCTATGGACTAACTAACACACAATAACTGATTAATAAGTGATAATAAACTAATAATAACTGATATAAACCCTCTGGCTATGGACTAACTAACACACAATAACTGATTAATAAGTGATAATAAACTAATAATAACTGATATAAATCCTCTGGCTATGGACTAACTAGCACACAATGACTGATAATAACTGATAACTGATAATAAACTAACAACTGATATAAGCCATCTGGCCATTCAATAACTAACAACACATCACCACAAATAACACACATAATAGATATTAACAATAATAACCGAATAACCAAGAGTAACTGTAGAGGATAATTAATGAGAAACAATAGTATCCTATAATAATCAATATTGATTCATATTAATCAATAGCTATAGCCATGTGTGTCAGAAGAACAGTTTAATAAATAAAACTGAAACTGAACTCCAGACCTCCTAAGGACAGAAGGAGGGTCTAAGAACAGGAGGAGGGTCTAAGGACAGAGGGAGGGTCTAAGGACAGAGGGAGGGTCTAAGGACAGAGGGAGGGTCTAAGGACAGAAGGAGGGTCTAAGGACAGAGGGAGGGTCTAAGGACAGGAGGAGGGTCTAAGGACAGAGGGAGGGTCTAAGGACAGAAGGAGGGTCTAAGGACAGGGGGAGGGTTGAAGGACAGGAGGAGGGTCCAAGGACAGAGGGAGGGTCTAAGGACAGGGGGAGGGTCTAAGGACAGAGGGAGGGTCTAAGGACAGAAGGAGGGTCTAAGGACAGAGGGAGGGTCTAAGGACAGGAGGAGGGTCTAAGGACAGGGGGAGGGTCGAAGGACAGGAGGAGGGTCCAAGGACAGAGGGAGGGTCTAAGGACAGGGGGAGGGTCTAAGGACAGAGGGAGGGTCTAAGGACAGAAGGAGGGTCCAAGGACAGAGGGAGGGTCTAAGGACAGGAGGAGGGTCTAAGGACAGGGGGAGGGTCGAAGGACAGAGGGAGGGTCTAAGGACAGGAGGAGGGTCTAAGGACAGGGGGAGGGTCGAAGGACAGGAGGAGGGTCTAAGGACAGAGGGAGGGTCGAAGGACAGGAGGAGGGTCGAAGGACAGGAGGAGGGTCTAAGGACAGAGGGAGGGTCTAAGGACAGGGGAAGGGTCGAAGGACAGGAGGAGGGTCTAAGGACAGGGGGAGGGTCTAAGGACAGAGGGAGGGTCTAAGGACAGGAGGAGGGTCTAAGGACAGGGGGAGGGTCTAAGGACAGGAGGAGGGTCTAAGGACAGGAGGAGGGTCGAAGGACAGGAGGAGGGTCGAAGGAAAGGAGGAGGGTCGAAGGACAGAAGGAGGGTCTAAGGACAGAGGGAGGGTCTAAGGACAGAAGGAGGGTCTAAGGACAGAGGGAGGGTCTAAGGACAGAGGGAGGGTCGAAGGACAGGAGGAGGGTCTAAGGACAGGGGGAGGGTCTAAGGACAGAGGGAGGGTCTAAGGACAGGAGGAGGGTCTAAGGACAGGGGGAGGGTCTAAGGACAGGAGGAGGGTCTAAGGACAGGAGGAGGGTCTAAGGACAGGAGGAGGGTCGAAGGACAGGAGGAGGGTCGAAGGAAAGGAGGAGGGTCTAAGGAAAGGAGGAGGGTCGAAGGACAGAAGGAGGGTCTAAGGACAGAGGGAGGGTCTAAGGACAGAGGGAGGGTCTAAGGACAGAAGGAGGGTCTAAGGACAGAGGGAGGGTCTAAGGACAGAGGGAGGGTCTATGGACAGGGGGAGGGTCTAAGGACAGGGGGAGAGTCTAAGGACAGGAGGAGGGTCTAAGGACAGGAAGAGGGTCTAAGGACAGGGGGAGAGTCTAAGGACAGGGGGAGGGTCTATGGACAGGAGGAGGGGCTTGGGACTTTTATTTCTGTGATTGGTTGTTCTCTCCCTGTGAAACAATGTTGTTATTTGAGGATCTATGAATAAAATTAATTTAACTCTTTTCACAAAATGGCGTCTGGTTTCAGCTGTATCCAGGGTGCGTTTCAACATTTCTGGTCGAATACTTCAGTGTTTTCATAACACTCTAGTGTTTGACAGCTGTTCAAAGATGAAATGATGAAATGATTTATTACAGATGTTCACTGACTGGTTGTGATGGAAGCATCACACGCAAGAGGGACAACGGATAGAAGATGGAGATTTGGAACTACATCCACAAGTACGAAGGTCAGTTCAACTGACGGGTGACGCAACACTACTGTAGCTGCTAGCTACACAGCTAATAGTGCTTACATAGCTATCTAAGCACTTTTAGCTGTGAAAAATATCATCTACAGTGACAGATGCCTCATATTGTTGTTGTTTACCTGTGTTTTTCATTTTGCTGAATTTCTAAATCACTTTCATCCACAGAAAAATCTGGAAAAGGAAAAAAAAATGTTTAATGGACAGAAACAAATGTCTTATGTTCTGTTAAAGGTCACAACCTCTGTGTTAAAAGTCACAACCCCTGTGTTAAAGGTCACAATGGATATGAGAACGATTGTGAGACCAAGAAAACACATGAACTTTAACAGTAGATGAATGTGTTGAGGGTTGGACGTAAGGTCAAAGGTGAGCAGACATGAACCTGCTCCTGACACTTCTGCATATTTCATTTCATTGTACTATGTTAATATTTAAATGTAGATGGACATATATAAACACATATAAACATATTTAAATGTAGCTGGCCGTATATAAACATATATAAGCAAGGGATAATGTATTGCCCATGAGTTACTATAAGAAAAATATTCCCCGACATGGCCGAATGGGGAATATTTTTCTGATAGTAACTCGTGGGCAATACATTATCCCTTGCTAAACATATTTACACATATATAAACATATATAAACATATTTAAATGTAGATGACCAATAGATGTTTGTCTACCTGTGTCTCTGTGCTCTGGTTGGTGGGGGGCACCATGTGACCTCAGCAGGTGTTGCAGGATGCTGCGGTTTAGCTCCACCCTCTGTGTAAGCGGCAGAAGGTGGAGCTTGTGAGAAGCCGCGTCCTGCCGTTGACCTGGGGCGGGGACTTTACAGGGGTCAAAGGTCAGCAAACTTTCAAGGTCACTATGTGAGCTGAATTCCGGCAGGTGGTCATCACCGCTTCTGCTGGAGGCGGAGCCTGTGGAGGGTGGGGCCAACAGCTGCATCCCTGAGCTGATGGACCTCATGTCAGTTGGTGGAGCCAGGTGACATGTGACTACCATCACAGCTGAGGATGGAAAACAGGGTGTTTAAAGGGGTGGAGCTTAGGGTTGAGGTAAGTCTAAAGGGTCAACCCTTAAAGTTTATAAACCCTTAAACTTAACCCTTAAAGTTAAGTTTAACTTAACTTAACCTTAACTGTAAGGGTTAATGGTTTAAGGGTTTATATGTTTAAGGGTTAGTTTTAAGGGCTTATAAGCTTTAAGGGTTAATAGTTTAAGGGTTTATAAGTTTTAAGGGTTAACGGTTTAAGGGTTTATAAGTTTTAAGGGTTAATAGTTTAAGGGTTTATAAGTTTTAAGGGTTAACGGTTTAAGGGTTTATAAGCTTTAAGGGTTAATAGTTTAAGGGTTTATAAGCTTTAAGGGTTAAGGGTTTATAAGCTTTAAGGGTTAAGGGTTTATAAGCTTTAAGGGTTAAGGGTTTATAAGCTTTAAGGGTTAAGGGTTTATAAACTTTAAGGGTTTAATGGTTTTTAAGCTTTAAGGCAGTGGTTCTTAACCTTGTTGGAGGCACAGAAACCCACCAGTTTCATCTGTTCATTCACCAAACCCTAGCCTAGGATCGAGTCTGTCCCCAGTGGCCGCAAATGGTATTTGCTACGGGGAGACAGACTAGACAGCCTCGGATCTGAAAATCCAAAATGGACCGGACCAATCAAATCGCGAGGGGCGGGATTGGAGCCCGCCCTGCCTCATGATGACACAAATACGACACGTAATGTTGTAGTCGCAGAGACGTAGCAGCTAGCACACATTGCCGTAACACCAGTTGCTAGCTGCTAGACAACATGGCTCATCACCAGGAACAACCATTGGAGCTGGCTTTGGCAGCAACGCTAGGTGATTTAAAATTACAGTTTTCCCTGCGAGAGGAGCAGAAAACGGCACTTAAGCTGTTTTTAGAAAAAAGGGACGTTGTCGGAGTTTTGCCCACCGGGTTTGGCAAAAGTTTGATTTATCAGCTGGCTCCGCTAGTGGGACGACGCATGGGTCTGCACAACCCGCTGGTGATCGTTGTGTCACCCCTTTTAGCCCTAAAGGATGACCAGTTGCAAGAGGCAGAAAAACTGGGAATACGAGCAGCACAACTCGGCAAAGGCGACCCGGAGGAGATCCGAAGCGGCCGGTGCCAAATAGTGTACGGGAGTCCGGAATCCTGGCTGAACCGGGAATGGTTAGACCTGCTCCATGTTCATCGCTCTGATTGGTTGGCTCTGACTGGTTACCCATCCAATGGCGTGGCGTTGTGTAAAGAGAAAATTTGACAGACAGCGGTTATCCCGCCCACAAATTCGCCTAGACTTTCTAGACTTTCCCCCGTAGCAAATACCATTTGCGGCCACTGGGGACAGTCTAGATCCTAGGCTAACCGAACCCTTCTTTAGTAAAAAATAAAATACGATTTTTTTTTTTACTGGTGCACGAAATGAATTGTGCATTAACATCACCTTGGTTAAATAACAAAACCTTGACACTGCCAGCGCGTCCACTCCTTTACAGCCGTTTTACAACGTGTCATCACCGTGGGTAAAAGTACCAGTTCCTATCGCAAGCCGAATGTGTCACATTTACGCCAGTTCTTAACGCGTTAAAACTGTCATTTTATCCGTAAAAAACGGGCGCTTTTCCAAGAAAAGGCGCGTAAAAGATGGGCGTTTTTACCCGAAAAGAACGCGCGTAAAAAAGGGGCGTTTTCTCAATATGATAATAATGTCCATCCTTCTTTTCTTCAGCCAAAGCATTTGAAGTGTTTGCACCAATCGCTGATCACCACAGTTAGACCAGAACAGTTCAGTACCTGTGTCTTACTTTTTGGAATATAGCCTATAAATGCACTTCACTGTTGTTTCATGTTATGAAATGGTGGTGCACCATGTCTTTCTTTAAAATTATGTGCAGCCTGCTGATTGCTGTTTTGATCGGTAGATGGCGCCACACAATATGGATGAGGCTCCAGTAAGAGAGTGAACTTTTTTTTATATTTATTTATTTTTTAATATTCATGTGTTTTTTTTTTTTGTTTTTTTTTTTACATTTTCAAAAAATTAACAGGTTGAAAGCTATTTTTCCCCACAGGACTGAAAATGGTGTAACAAACTGTATGAAGTAGGTTAACACAAGTATACAACAGTAAAGAGGCAAATAAAATAGATTAAAAAAACACACATAAATAATAAAAAAGTAGAGGTCTAAGTCACTGACTGCAAAAATTGAATGAGGCTTGTAGCTGTTTAGCTTTTGATGTGGTTTAGGGTTTTTATAATTCATATTCATTTAAATAAGCAGGGAATATATGTTTGATCTCCAGAAATTTACATTTGTGAATGAATTGCTTAATTAGTAAAATATGCGTGTTGTAAAAATGTTCTCTTTTTGAATCTTTGAATGACAAAACAAATTTGATATCAGTGAAATGCACATGTGGCGTCTTACTGTCAAATTTGACAGTAAGACAGTGAACTGGCCACTGAATGGAAGGGAAAGTCATCCAGTTGGTTTAGTTCAGGTCCAAAAGAAGCATACAAGCCAAATGTGACACACTTAACGCCTTAAAACTGTCATTTTATCCGTAAAAAAGGGGCGTTTTCTCAATATGATAATAATCCATCCTTCTTTTCTTCAGTCAAAGCATTTGAAGTGTTTGCACCAATCGCTGATCACCACAGTTAGACCAGAACAGTTCAGTACAGATCAGTTTTGAAGCAAACTCCGCCGATATTATAGTAATGTTGTCATAGTGTCACAAAGCCCGTGTCTTACTTTTAGGAATATAGCCTATAAATGCACTTCACTGTTGTTTCATGTTATGAAATGGTGGTGCACCATGTCTTTGTGGAAGAAAGACTAACTTTCTTTAAAGTTCTGTGCAGGGACGTGCAGCCTGCTGATAGCTCTTTCCATCGGTAGATGGCGCCACACTCCTCTGATATTTACTGAACATCCTTGATCCTTCAGTCAGTTACGTCTGTCTTGGTCTGGCATATATACAATAAACCCATCTGTCTTATTCACAATGTTTCCATGTATTTACACTTTCTATAAGAAACTGCTTCTTTTGGACCTGAACTAAACCAACTGGATGACTTCCTCTTCCATTCAGTGGCCACTTCACTGTCTCACTGTGACAGTAAGACGCCACATGTGCATTTCACTGATATCACATTTGGTTTGTCATTCAAAGATTCAAAAAGAGAACATTTTTACAACACGCATATTTTACTAATTAAGCAATTCATTCACAAATGTAAATTTATGAAGATCAAACATATATTCCCTGCTTATTTAAATGAATTTGAATTTAAAAAAAAAAAACTAAACCACATCAAAAACAAAACAAACATTTATGTGTTTTTTTAATCTATTTTATTTGCCTCTTTACTGTTGTATACTTGTGTTAACCTACTTCATACAGTTTGTTACACCATTTTCAGTCCTGTGGGGAAAAATAGTTTTCAACCTGTTAATTTTTTTGAAAATGTAAAAAAACAACACATGAATATTAAAAAATGGTGGTTCTAAGTGCTGGTTCTGGTTCTATGGGTTGGTTCTAAGTGTTGGTCCTGGTTCTAAGTTCTGGTTCTGGTTCTGGTTCTAAATGTTGGTTCTAAGTGCTGGTTCTGGTTCTAAATGTTGGTTTTAAGTGCTGGTTCTGGTTCTAAGTGCTGGTTCTGGTTCTAAGTGCTGGTTCTGGTTTGAAGTGCTGGTTGTAGTTCTAAGTGTTGGTCCTGGTTCTAAGTTCTGGTTCTAAATGTTGGTTCTAAGTGCTGGTTCTGGTTCTAAGTACTGGGTGTAGTTCTAAGTGCTGGTTCTGGTTCTAAATGTTGGTTTTAAGTGCTGGTCCTGGTTCTAAGTGTTGGTCCTGGTTCTAAGTTCTGGTTCTAAATGTTGGTTCTAAGTGCTGGTTCTGGTTCTAAGTACTGGGTGTAGTTCTAAGTGCTGGTTCTGGTTCTAAATGTTGGTTTTAAGTGTTGGTCCTGGTTCTAAGTTCTGGTTCTAAATGTTGGTTCTAAGTGTTGGTTCTGGTTCTAAGTACTGGTTGTAGTTCTAAGTGCTTGTTCTGGTTCTAAATGTTGGTTCTTGTTCTAAGTGCTGGTCCTGGTTCTAAGTGGTGGTTGTAGTTCTAAGTGTTGGTTCTGGTTCTAAATGCTGGTTTTAAGTGTTGGTTCTGGTTCTAAATGTTGGTTATAAGTGCTGATTGTAGTTCTAAGTGTTGGTTCTGGTTCTAAGTGCTGGTTCTTGTTCTAAGTGCTGGTTGTAGTTCTAAGTGCTGGTTCTGGTTCTAAATGTTGGTTATAAGTGCTGATTGTAGTTCTAAGTGTTGGTTCTGGTTCTAAGTGCTGGTTGTAGTTCTAAGTGCTGGTTGTAGTTCTAAGTGCTGGTTCTGGTTCTAAATGTTGGTTTTGGTTCTAAGTGCTGGTTCTGGTTCTAAATGTTTGTTCTAAGTGTTGGTTCTGTGAATCAGAATGTAAAGCATAAACAACAGATAGAACAGAAACGTTCTGTGTAGATCCTCTAGAGCAGATGGTGTGTGCAGTAGAACCTTGGTGTAGTGAGTGCTGATAATTCTGTGCAGTCCCTGAACGCCACTGCCTCAGATTTTCATCTTATCCTCAAATATTTGACATATTTGGAGTCAGACGTGCGCCTGTGACCTCAGCTGTTATCGCATCCACAGGGAAAACTAACGCAGCAGCTGAAAAACACTGATGCATTCTGGGAAAGAACTGTTCACAGTCCTGATTATTCCTACTCAAATATTTAATCACATTTTAATTTCACAAGTTTAATTACTTAAAACTCATACAATTATGACTTTTTATAATCTGTTTTATATTAATATTACACATTTATTCTCATAAAATGATGGCTTTTATTTTGATATTTCATAACTTTATTCTCGTACTGACAAATTAATATGAAAATCTGAAAATAAAATAAAACTAACCACATGTTTTTTGGTTCAAAATGTGCATTAATTTGTTGAAATTATTGGAATATATTTATTAATGATTTTTCAAATGAACATGTTCATATCATATCAATTAATAATTAATTTATTCAAAGTTTGAACTGTATGTGTGTATATATATATATATATATATATATATATATATATATATATATATATATATATATATATATATATATATATATATATATATATATACATACTGTATATACGCACACTGTAGTACTTCTGTAGTAATACTGTGCTAATACTACTATACTTCTACTGTACTAATACTATAATACTACCAGAGGTGGTGAAAGTACTCCCATTCTGTACTTAGGTAGAAGTACAGCTATTGGTGTGGAAAAATACTTTGGCAAAAGTAGAAGTACTGATTAAATTTATTTACTGAAATAAAAGTAAAAAAAAAAAATACAACTTCTTAACTGCAATAAAGCAAAAAATCAAACTGCATTTTGTTTTTTGTTTTTTTTTATTTACTTAAGGAGGAAAACAACAGAAAATGTCAAAAATATCACAAGCTTTCAAAAGTGAGTTAATGTGTAGATAATATGTTTTATTGGGTCATGGTACTGACTTTATTGGGTATGGATAGGAAATTTAAGAAAAATTCAAGTTATAAACAGGAGATTTTAAAAAAGCATAATTATGAGATTAAAAAATCTAAATGACAATAAAAAGTCAAAATTATGAGAAAAAAGTCAGAATTATAATAGTCAGTCACAATTTCTGATTTATGACTTACTTTTCATACTGTCATATATATATATGTAGTTTGAAACCGTAATAATGAGTCTATTCTGAAAATATAAAGAGTATAAAGTACATATATTTATATAAATGTAAAGAGTATAAAGTACAGATATTTATATAAATGTAAAGAGTATAAAGTACAGATATTTATATAAATGTAAAGAGTATAAAGTACAGATATTTATACAAAAAATGTAGGGAGTAAAAGTAAAAAGTTGCCAGAAAATAAATACTCAAGTAAAGTACAGATACCTAAAAACTGTATTTAAGTACAATAAAGGAAGTGCTTCTACTTACTACTTACTTCCACCTCTGAATTCTACTGCACTAATACTAATACTACTACTACTGCAGTACGACTGTACTAATACTATAATAATAGTGTACTAATAGTGAATATGTTTTCTCACCTGTGTATTGTCTTCTCTGCTGTTCATTCACCTCCTTCTGTCCTTACATCTGTACATCTGTCTCTGTCTGTCTCTCTCTCTCCTCCACATGTTTTGGAACTCCCCGTTGCCATGAGAGACGCCCACAGATTCTTCTGATTGGCCGATCCCTACGTGTTCCTGAGGTCCATTGGTGGAGGCTTCCATGTGGGCGGGGTCAGTGGGCGGAGTCAGTGGTGGTATTTCCTTTGTTGATCCTTCAGCTGCTGCATTCAGGGACTGATGGGAAATGACAGAACCTCTTCTGCTGACTTCTCTGTTTTATGGACAGATAATCCTAATCTGAAACAACTTTTTAAAAGGTTTTTATCTTTAATCATAGACACAAATATTAGTGAAACATCAGTGACACAGAGTTGAAGGTTAAAACTGACAGAAAATGAACCAAAAAGAAAAGACAGGAAACAAACACATGAAGAAGTTTGTTTTTTTTTTACACCTACTAATGGTATACATTCAGAAATGACTTTAACACAGTAACAGTTAGGAATGGGTAGTATGGCCAAAAATCTATATCCCAGTATAATTTGAGCCATTGGTGGTACACAGTATATATCACATACTTTTTGTAGACTACTATACATAAATAATGAATAAAGTATAAATGAGAGCCTAACAGTTTGTTAGTGGTCATATAGCTCCAAGTGCAGTCTTTCATATTAGTGCAGTCTTTCTTCATATTCAGGAGTGTGATCAGTCATGAACCACAGAATACAGGAAGAGTTAGAGCTGACGAAATGAATGAGGCACATGGATTTGATCCAATAAATCGCTCACTGCAAATCTATGCAGTTGTTGAGGGTGATTTGTAAATGTGTACTTACATATGTGATTATAACAAGACTAGTGGTTTAAGTTGTTACTGTTTCAATTAGAAGAAAAACTATCTTTCATGTGAGGGCTATCATTGAGATTAGCTAACACAACACATCTGAATGGTAGCAATCACTGTAGCAGTACAAAATTGCTAACGAAATCGTGTGTAACTCTGAACATCGGTGAACATAGATTTAAGGATCTCCTTCAGTGTAATATATTTAAAAGGGAAAATAAAAGCATAAAATTGTTGTTATAGGGGGTCACGTGGGTCCACTTTCTATGAACTTCCTCATGTATCCAGTTAATTAAACTTGACCAAAAATACTAATATGAGTCAAATGTTACTGAGATGAAGCGGGTTTTACGTGTTCCTACATTTCCCGTCGTGCACCTCGTCATCTCGAAAGCTGTGTGACGTAGGGACACATGCTGAAGTTTCCTTTCCCGCGTGCCGCTTGTGTTGTGGGGAAGACAATATCAACATGGCGGCTCCCATGGAGGTAGTAGTGAGCAGTGACTCCGGCTCTCAGCTGTGGAACTGCACCGTGTTCGACCTCCACAGCGGCTCCAGCCTGCTCTCATATCGCGGAGGGAACAGCTCGGCCCGGACACTCACCGTCCTGGGCGGAGAGTACCTCCTGTCCGCGCAGCTCAGCAAGAACTTCATCAACGTGTGGGAGATCCAGAGGAAGGTACCGGTACCGGTCGAACACACCTGAGCAGGATGAGGAGGACTCCGGTGCTTATTTTATCGGTAACACCGGGGATAATGGCGGCACGAGCGTGGAAAGCCCCCTGTTCCCGTTTTACCGAACACACCAAATTCAGACAGAAAAATAACATTTCTTATTTTCGATTATTTACGATAAATACGGACTAATATAAAACAAAATATCGGCCGTAGCACAAACTATCTGACTCTGCTGTTAAATTCGGGGTCATTTAAAATCTCCTAAACGTCAGAGTTGTCAGATAAACGTTATATATTTGGATGAACTGCGTTACTTTACACCTACGTTTCTTTGTGTGAGTTTACCTTATTTTGAATGACACTTCAGCACAAACACGTATCTGTAATAACCGTGACTACATCCGAATGGCTTAAATACAACCGGAATTAAATGGTGTTATGTATTTGAATTAAATTTCACTGTAAAAGCAGGGTTCCCGTGGGGTCTAAAAAAGTCTAAAATTCAGAAACTTAAATGTTAGGCTTTAAAATGACTTAAAACACCCATATTTTCATCCCACCTCTAAAATTTAATTGACTAACATCTTAATTTTTTTCTGAGAGAAGTAGAGGAAAAAAGTGGATGTTGCTTTTTCTGCTGTCAGCTGATGGAAACGAATTATCGTATTTTCCACACTGTCAATTAATTATTTATTTTTGGGGGTATTCAGGGGCGGAGCATTGGTTCAAAGTAGGGGGGCGATGATCTGTAGTGGGCCCTTTATACAGTCCTAGTGTAAGTAATGCTAGTGTTCATTCCAACACCATGGTTTTAATTAGTCTTCCTCAGGATGTAGGTATTTAGTTTTTTTGTGTCTTGTGTGTTTGTTTTAAGATAGTTTGTGTATAAAAGTAGACTATAGACCACATTCGCAGTCAACATCAGAGGAAGTTGCGCGGACTCAAAAAAAAAACTGCACAGAAAAGCTGTTTATATAGATGACAGATCTAAAGCAAGCACCTTCTGGACTTTCAGTCACAGAAGTTTTCGTCTATGGCTGTGTAAAACATGTTTTACACATGCACACACATAACATAGGCGTATGTGTCTGAACACTTGTAGGTGTGAAGTTTTTCATGAGTGTACATAGAAGACTTGTCAATTAAGTACGTATATGTCAGGCTATTGTATACTTGGAAACTTACCGACATCGTCCGTCCACTCTTTTATCAAGTAACGATCCGGTAGGCAATGCTTACTTTTAAGTGCTAATTTATTTATGTAGCTTTCTAGATCTGGACAAGACAAAGATTTATCACAGTCTGACAGCTCATAATGTCAGTCTAAGGACAGTCTTGGCTGTGCGCGCATCCTAGCACCATTCTGTTTGTCTACAAACATGCTGCGTATCAGTTACGGGGTGGGTGAGGCAAGGCATGTTCACAAACTTTTAGGTACAGGGGGTGACGGTTATTTTGTAGCAAAAGTGAAGCATGAAAGATTAACCTTACGAACTCCATACACTCAACAAACCGGGCCACATGTATAGTTATTTTATTTTCCGATGCAATCAGGAAATAAGCATTTTTAAATATATTTTAAGAAAAAAAATTCAGATATAGATATATATACTGTATATATTCCATAAATATAAGAAACTCTCACTTTTTAATTTACAATACAAAGTGACATGGTTTTGAGAATCAAATGTGATTGTTTTTTTTTTATTTGTGGGAGTCTCCATGTTGGTCTAAAATTTTTCTCATAATGGTCTAAGAAACATCTAAAATGTAACTTGGTGATTTTGTATGAACCCTGTAAAAGATAAATGTAGTTTATTTACTTTTACTAATAAGCAGATACATGCTTAATTGATTGATTTCTTAATGGAAGTTTCAATTTTCTCTCTGCAAACCATTCAGCATGCATTTGTGGTTTATACATTAGAGTGCATTATTATTATTATTATTATTATTATTATTATTGTTATTATTGTTATTATTATTATACCAAAGAATGGTGGAGTTATGTTTTGTCTGTATGGAACATAACTCAAAAAGTTATGGATGGATTTGGTTGATATTTTAAAGAAATGTTGATATTCGCACAAGAAATAAACAGTTAAATGTTAGTGGTGACCAGTGGAGGTATGTGGGGGGCACATGTGTGTGATTCATTGAGTCAGGGTAGACACTGTTCACAGAAGTGAAAGGTGATCAGCCTTGGTGGAGTCAGTCATTTTTCTAGTTATAATAACTAGAAAAGCACTCTGAGAGCGCAGACCTCCGGTAGCCCCCCCCAACTCGATCACCCCCAAAATGAAATCTGTTCTTCCTGTTCACATTTCCAACATATCCTGAAAATGTCATCAAAATCCGTCCATAAGTTTTCGAGTTATCTTGAACACAGACAAACAGATAAAATAATATAATTGTTGTTGCTGTCAGACCACTGCTGCATATTTATGTGCACCTTATTAGTAATGTTGAATATATACATGTACTTATAACACACACATACACATTTGTATATATACATATTTATTTTTTAACTGGAACTATATTTTTTCCAGCTGTTTTTATAAAAAATTACTAAATAGCATTTTTATATTTTGAAAAGAATATAACAAGGAATCACATTGTGACAAAAAAAACTAAAGCTTGTGGTCCGTCCTCCGTCAAAACCTGTTAAAACATAAACTATTTTCATAGAAAAATCAATAGAATTTAGTTTTTCCACATTTTACATATTCTTCAGCTGAACTAATACTTCTATAAGTCTGTTTGTTGCATGTACAGGTAAAAGGTTAGGGTCATGGAAATAAAACAGAAATAAAACATGATGTTCAACACAAGATAAAAACTGCAGTTGATAGTTTAGAATAATCCCAGTTAGTCATATTTTTACTAAACCATCGCTGTAAACGTGACTGAACATGTGACTGAACATGTGACATTATGTTCATCCAGGATCAGCTGCAGCAGAAGATCGTGTGTCCAGGTGTTGTCACCTGTTTGAGCGCCTCCACCAACGGACTGTTCTTGGCAGCTGGCATCGCTGAGGCCATTTACCTGTGGGAGGTGAGTGGATTTAACTCACCTGTGGGAGGTGAGTGGATTTAACTCACCTGTGGGAGGTGAGTGGATTTAACTCACCTGTGGGAGGTGAGTGGATTTAACTCACCTGTGGGAGGTGAGTGGATTTAACTCACCTGTGGGAGGTGAGTGGATTTAACTCACCTGTGGGAGGTGAGTGGATTTAACTCACCTGTGGAGGTGAGTGGATTTAACTCACCTGTGGGAGGTGAGTGGATTTAACTCACCTGTGGGAGGTGAGTGGATTTAACTCACCTGTGGGAGGTGAGTGGATTTAACTCACCTGTGGGAGGTGAGTGGATTTAACTTACCTGTGGGAGGTGAGTGGGTCTGACACACCTGTGGGAGGTGAGTGGGTCTGACACACCTGTGGGAGGTGAGTGGGTCTGACACAACTGTGGGAGGTGAGTGGGTCTGACACAACTGTGGGAGGTGAGTGGGTCTGACACAACTGTGGGAGGTGAGTGGGTCTGACACAACTGTGGGAGGTGAGTGGGTCTGACACAACTGTGGGAGGTGAGTGGGTCTGACACAACTGTGGGAGGTGAGTGGGTCTGACACAACTGTGGGAGGTGAGTGGGTCTGACACAACTGTGGGAGGTGAGTGGGTCTGACACACCTGTGGGAGGTGGGTGGGTCTGACTCACACGTGGGAGGTGGGTGGATCTGACTCACACGTGGGAGGTGAGTGGATCTGACTCACACGTGGGAGGTGAGTGGATCTGACTCACACGTGGGAGGTGAGTGGATCTGACTCACACGTGGGAGGTGAGTGGATTTAACCTCTTGTTCCCATCTGCCCCCTGGCTCAGGGGCAGCCGTGCTGTAGATCGGCAGAATGAATCTATTCTTATTTTTATGCATATGCCAATGATGCATATCCACAGAAAGGTCAGAAACTTAGCTACAAGCTCATATAAACTATTCTTATGACCACCAAATACAGTTAAAACAACAATCGATTAAATCAGTTTTTGTAGCAAAAGAGGAAAAGACATGTTGGAACATGTTTATATCATCAGCTGATCACTCTGAACGAAGCTAATGCACGTTACATGCATAGCAGAGACCCCACAGCTAACCCTTTTCATCCCTTTTCAACCAACATTCACTAAACCAACAACAAAATTACAACAATCCGCTTTCAAAAAAATATGCGTAAATATTGTCTTTACCTTTACCTTAAATTTAGCCGAATAAAACTTCTGTGAATGAACTAGTTGGATTTGGGGTCCAATAACAGAGTGAAGGAGGGCCCTGAGGGTCTGAGGTGGTTTGTGATTGAGCGAAGCAAACATTCGTCAGAGTGCGCCACACATGTTCAGTCACTCATGATTCACTAACGGAGTGATTGACATGTATTTGGTGACCAAAGCTTAATTTAAGCTCCAATTTGCACTACTCATTGCTACCTTAATCTTAGCATTATTTATTTCATGTGTGCCTTATGTCCTCTCTTATATTCTATATATATATTTCTTTTATTATATCCTCTGTTTTTTAAATCTTTTATATCTTTTTTATTCTTCTATTTGAAACCTAGAGCTGCTACTCAGAATTTCGTTATGCCTGCATAATGACAATAAAGATTCTTGATTCTTGAATTCTATTGGGTCAGAGGATTAAAATAAGATGGCAATCACCTAAATCAGCCAGTGCAGGCCAGACCAACAGCCCTGCGTAAATGAAAGGGCTGGCTGCATTGCAGAAGCCACATTACGCACAATGTTTGATTAATTTTTATAAAAACATAGTTTTATTTTTGTGTTTTTAAGACCTGTAATGACATGTGAATCAAATTAAATGAGTTTTATAACTTGGTACCTAAGAAATGCCAAATGGCACAGATGATGCCAAACTAACACCCAGGCATCTCTTTATAAAAATCTCTGTAATTTTGCTCTTCATCACTTCAGCAACATATTTTTTTCCACAGGTATTGACCAAATGGTGTTACATGATTTTCTATAGTTTTAAAACTCCCATTGCATATATTTAGAGGTGATGTATACAATGCAGTGTTTTTATGGGCAAGGGTAAAGTTTCTTCATTTATTTTGTGTTCCATCTTAATTTACTCTGACACATTGTCATCTACAGTGATGCATGTACTTCTGACAAGTCTGATCTTTATTTTGATACCAAGATAATTCACATAGAGCTTGTAATTGCAGAGATATACTCTTATTTTGTTTGGAGATGCATTTTACCACCAAACAGGCCCAGGGTTTAACTGGTTTTAACTCACCTGTGGGTGTTGGTTCATTTGTTGTTGTTTGCCGTGTCCTTTCTGAGCATGTGTGAACCCTGTTTTCTGATTGGTCAGGTGTCCACAGGGAAGCTGATGTCCGTCCTCACTCGTCACTACCAGGATGTCACCTGCTTGAAGTTCACAGACGACAGCAGCCATTTTGTGTCGGGGGGTCGAGATAACCTGGCCCTGGTGTGGAGTCTGTCCAGGTAGTACTCATCTGAAAACACAAACTAATCAATTCTCCAGCTGGTTGTTAGAGTTTATTGCTAACACACCTGTAGCTGGTCCTCAGGTGTTTTACTCAGATTTTCTTCAGTTTTCGTTGTTCTAGTGTTTCCTCTCATTAGTCTCAGTAAATATTAAATTGTAGTTGGTCGTTAGGTGTTTTACTCAGATTTCCTGCTGTTGGAATGCGTCCACAGTAGATATCAGTTCTGGTTTTTGTCTAATGTTGGAGTATTATGAGATGTTGGTTCCTTCAGCATCCACCGGGGGGAGCTCTAACACCATCAGCCTGTGTTTGTTTTACCCTGGCAGACACCCTTCAATCATCCCTGTGTCTTTTTGTTGTCTCATATTTCTATCATCATGGGGACATTTATTATTTTTACACATTTGAACATTTACTTCCATTAAAAATTACTTCATATAAAACGCTGCTCCATTCCACACTTGAATTTTCCTTCCTTTTCTACACGTCTGTTCAGTTTTATACATTTTCTTTATTTTTTACATGTCATATTTACAATGTATGTCGTCATAGAAACCCTTTGTATTTGTAAATAGTTTGTTTTTGTTACTGGATAATTTATTTGTACAGTTACACAAACTATTTTTAACCTTTTTAACACACTAACTAGTTAAACATGGCATGTGGATGGCAGCAGGTTCTTTGACAGTAGAGGAATGACATCCTATACCTGAGAAGATCTCCTCCCCCTCACCAGTTGTGGTGCAGCTCCCAGGGGACTGCCTTCAAACACTAAGCTGCATAGACGGGGACCAAGAGCTGGTGTTCTTTCAAAATGGGCATCCCCGTCCAAATGATCTACCAGCAGCCAAGATTGACAATGATCTCTACAAGTTCACATTATTCCATCAAAATATGTTACTTTGCATTTGGAAACGTGATTATTGATATCATATAATCCTCCCATTATAGGTAGACTTTTTAAATATTCTATTTTCTAATATAATGTGCCATCCATAAAGACCAGATAAGAGAAACGGTTAAATAAACACGTAAATAATGGTCTTACTTATTGATAGCACTGATGGCTGCTGGTACAAAGCTGTTTTTGTAGCGTCTCGATTTACAAGCAGGTACCAGGAACCTCCAACCTGATGGGAGCAGCTGAAACTCCCCGTGAAGACTGTGGGAGTCATCTCTTATAACACAGTTAGCTATGCTCTTTAGCTGTTTGACATACAGCGATTCTTGATGAAGCTGAAACTCTCCAATCAGCTTGCTAGACCAGGTCATGAGCATATTCAGAAGCGCTTGGGAGCCCAATGTGACGGGATACCCATTTCGATGGGATGCCCATTTTGACATAAGACCGGCATCCTCATGAGAGACAGGAGGACATACCTGTTCTCTATGAGAAAGACAGGTCCAAAACCAAACATGTCTTGAAAATGGCTTGAAAATGTTTGCAAAAACATATTTTTAAAAAATGTTCAATATATATATATATATATATATATATATATATATATATATATTGAACATTTTTAAAAAATATGTTTTTGCTTTTTTCCATTTATTTTATTTTTAAATAACATTTTTTAAATTGAATTTGATAATTTTTTAATATTGTCGATGTAACACTCACTACCCAATAGTTACTTTACCCACAAGTGACGATTACAAACTCGGTCCTCATGAGACATGAAAACCTGTGTGTGTGCGCACACTTGTATTCCTATCTTTATGGGGACATTGATATGTTTACAGTCACACCATGGGGACCCCTGACAGTTTGGCGACCAAAATTCAGGTCCCCATGAGGGTTAAATATAAATAAAGGTCCCCACTAGTAAAATTTAAATGATGTGGCCCTATAAATACATTAATTGGGTTTTTTCAGGAAGTCCCCATAAAGCATGAGGGAAACAGGTGTAAATCAAACCATGTATTTTTATGTATTTATTGTGTATTTTTTCCATTTTTTGTTTCTTTATTCTTTTGTAAAGAAGTATATAGTTTATTTTCAGGTTTTATTTTTAAAATTATTATTATTATTTATTCATTAATTTTAAAAATGTAATTACATTTTCAGATTTTTTTAAATATTTATTTTATTAAAGAAAAGATCTTTACACTCACTACCCAATGGCTACTTGATTACAAACAAGTCTCATGACTTGTTTACATGTTTACACACTATCTTTATGAGGATATTGATATGTTTACAAAGTCACACTATAGGGACATCTGACACTATGGGGACCAAAATTCAGGTCCCCACTAGTAAAATATAAATGCGTCCTAAAATATTACACATTTGAAATTATCATAAAATGCTAATGATTTTATTAAGTCGATTTTTTTCATTTATTATTATTTTTTTATCATAATTATTAATACATTTTATTTTTAAATATTTTTTAATGTATTAATTTTTTATTTTATTTAGTTTTCAATTAAAAAAAAAAATTTATTAAAAAAGAAAAACGGGGTTTTTACACTCGACCCAAAGGCAACTTGATTACAAACTTGGTCCTCATGAGATATTTAAATGAGTGTGTGTGTGTGTGTGTAAAGCCTAATTTGTACCTCTGGAACCAGACGAAATTCCTCTTTCCGTTCCTGACGTTGCTCCTGGAGCTGGTTTTTATGCCTTCATCTGTATTATGGATGTTGCATTTGAAATCCTCTAGGGGGCGCTAACGAGTCACATTGCAGAAGGTTCTAGAAATATGGCATCTATTGAAATGTTGATGTTTTTACTGTAGAGGCATGAACAAACGACCAGAAATAGGCGCACAAGACGGTAGAGTGTGTGTCCACTGAATACAAGGAGGACAGTTGATGGTGAATTGGTGTCATTGGTTCTACCTATGAGTCAGATGGATGAGGAGAAACATTTTCACTGCTTCTCTGTTCAGTTATTGTCACATCATACAGATGGATATATCCTCTGACCAGCTCACAAATTCTATCCTCCATCACCATTTTTAAAGTCCTAGCAGGAACCTTCTTCGTGGGTGGAGTTCTGAAATTTTACACTTTGACCTCTCTACTACCCCACAATTTCCTGTGATATTGCTCCATTTCGCCCGGAGCTCACCAGATTGCTAAGCTCTTGACCAACGGACAAACTGACGGGTGCATGAATGTGTCTAAAATGCTCTACTTGAGCCTCTTTAGCAGTTGTATATAAAGGGAAGTGTATGGGAGCCAACACTGGCCCCTGTGGGACTCTTGACCTCCTGTTCCCATTATTTCTAAGTAGTTGTTAGTTTGTGTCACGTGGTTTGTCTGATGTTGTACTTTTCCCTTTTAAAAGCTCCTCCGTCTCAGCTTCCTCTAGATGAATGTGTTACACACACACTTACACTCACACACACACACACACATTCACGCATGCTGGTTCCTCTGCTTCCTGATTGGACGGTGGTATCAGATGACTGGAAGGCGTGTCTCTGTGGCCCCTCCTCCTTGTTTATAGTTGACAGGCATTGCCATAGTGCCAGCTGGACTCCACCCTAATGCAGCAGACCTGATAAATTATGGGATGGACTCGTCCAAAAACACACTTTGGCCAAAGATTAGACGAGTCAGCAGTGGATGAGTGGACATAAAACTGGAGAGGTCATGGAACTGAGGGACGCCCATTGTGTCCAGTAGGGCTGTTGGAACGAATTTCACTAGTCGAATATAATTCGAATATTAAAAAAAACAATAGAATTCGAACGCAGGAATTACTAGTCAAATGTTTTTTGTTTTTTTTTTCCCTCAAGACAACGATGACGTAATTTTTGCCGTTCTTCTATTCGTTTTTGTCACATGAGTCTGACTGAATCCAAATCTCACGTTGAGTTATCGAGTTACTTCAATGCTTGAACGTTATCATAGCGTTGCCAAGGCAACAGTTATCAGAATTTGATCATGGCGAGCGAGGAGAATACACGGGCGGAGATTACCACTCCTGAGCACAACAGAAGTGTGGTATGGAAATACTTTGGCTTTCCCTCAGAAAAGGGAAAAATAACAAGCAAGGACACGGTAATATGCAAGCTGTGCCAGACTCGATTGAAGTATCACACTACAACCAGCAACATGCGGGCACACCCGTTAACCGTACACCCTGGCAAGTTAGCCGAGGCGGAGCTAACTTCGGATAGCGCTAGGCCTGCTGAACCTCAGCCCAAGCAGGCACGCATCACCTCGTTCATGCCTGCCTCCTCTTCACGGGGCTTATCGGCGGAACATCAAAGAAAGATAACAGACACACTGACACGATTTATTTGTAAAGACATGAGACCGATCAATATATCACAGGGGTCTGGGTTTAAAAATTTCATCCAGGAGTTAGAACCCAGGTACGATGTTCCCTCTCGCGCAACCATAAGTGATAGGGTTGTGAAACTTTACGATGCAACTAAGGACAACATTAAAAAAAATGCTAAGCGGAGAAAACATTTCCCTGACAACAGATGGATGGACCTCGATAGCCACCGAGGCATATGTGACAGTCACCGCACATTTCATAAACGATGATTGGGAACTAAAGGACATCATTCTTAAAACAGCCGAAGTCCAGGAAACCCACACAGCTGAACACGTCGCAGAGTGCATCGCTCTCTACTGGCCAAAAGTATAATAACCCCATGCCCTACATGTAAACCTATAGTAATGCATAAATAGGCTACATTTTAACATAAAAATTCGATTATTATTCGAATTTAAAAAAAAAAAAAGGAATGAAATTCGCATGGGATTGAAGAGGAAAGTTGACAGCCCTAGTGTCCAGACTGTCCACTGTGTCCACACTGTCGACACTGTCCACTGTCGACACTGTCCACTGTGTCCACACTGTATCAAAATAAATGAAAGTAATAAACCAAAAATTTCCTGTTACTAGGGCTGTTTGAGCTGATGATATCAAACTGTGAAGAATAAGAACATGAAGAATATGAAGCCTGTATGTCATATATAGAGCCTTTCAAAAGGTCAAATGACAAAATGAACAATTATTGATCAAAGTATTATTTATTACTTATTGATAAAATTATTATTTATTACAAACCAAATACTTGGTTCTCCATCAGTATTAGTGAAATTGTGGGATGGCAGTGTATATTTATAGAAGTGTTTTTATTGATTGTTAAAATAAAATAATAAAAAAGTAACCTAAACTACGATCCATGTTTGACAGTAGTTTTATTTATGAAAGTGTAGTTTTATTAATTAAAGTGTAGTTTTATTTATTATAGTGTATTGTTTATATTTTTGGTGACCTTTAACCCTGTTTGTGTTTGTTTACATTTCAGTGTCATCCAGCTGGACACAAGCCACGCCCCCGAGCCTCGCCATGTCTTGTCACGTCACTCTCTGCCAATCACAGACCTGCACTGTGGCTTGATGGGAGCTCAGGCGCGAGTGGCCACCGCCTCCTTAGACCAGACAGTGAAGGTAAGACACGCCTCCTGCTGGTCCAGCCTTCTGATTGCATGCTGTCACCTTCAACTGCTGCACTGATACTAGTAGAATTTAAAATAAGAAGCTTGTGTCAATCCAACCACCAGTTAAACCAACTGAGAAGGAGGAGCTAAGGATAAGGGGAGGAGCTAAGGACAGGGGGAGGAGCTAAGGACAGGGGGAGGGTCGGTGTTTCAACCAGTGTTTTAATAATTTATTCAGATAATTTAAATTTGTTGGCCTGAACAATGCTTTAATCATTCATTCCAAATATTAATTATCATTAATGGACAGAAAGTGAAAGTTTTTCCTGAAAAAAAACAGTGCTTTTATTGTGAAAGCATCAAAAATGTAGTGGTCCTTCTGCAGTTAAACCCCAGGACAGACTGACCCCCCAAGATGACCATTCAGAGGCTGGCTCTGATTCGTCCATGTCCCTGAGGGGACGATGGATGCAGACATCTTTTAATGTGTTTTTGTCTGAGTCTAGATCCAGGTCTGAAAGAACCAGGGTCTAACAAAACCAGGTTCATGAGGGTCTGAAGGAACCAGGGTCTGACAAAACCAGGTTCTTGAGAGTCTGTGTGACGGTGTGACATTAACGCTCTGTCATCTCTCTGTCCATCTCTTTTTTCCTACGTTGTGGGTGTCTGTGGGTGCACACCCAGCGTTGACGCAAAACACATACAAACACACACACACACACACACACACACACACACACACTAACCTGCTGCAGAACCAGACCAAACTGAGACACTTCCTCATCACCTGTTAAATACCCCTAATTGGCGCACTTCAAACAAACACATGACCATGGACCAAACCGTTCTCTACAGGAAATGGACATTCATACATTGTTACCCCCACCAGGGAGGTATTAAAATTCAGGTCAGTCTGTCTGTCTGTCTGTCTGTCTGTCTGTCTGTCAGCAGGATCACACAAAAATGAAAGTTTGATGAAACTTTCAGAAATTATAGATTGTGGGTCTAGGGAAGTACCCATTAGATTTTCAGCAATGAAGGTGAAAGGTCAATGTCACAATAAAGGTCAACAGCTAAAACTCATAAGTGGTAATATCTCAGGATTCAGACAAGATAGAATCAGGTGTTTTTTTTCATTCACATGGTCTCACCTTCGAACATCAGATGGTCAACACCTATGGCTCAATCACGTCCTGTTTTGACGTCACATGACATCAAAATGTGATATGATGGATGTCTGCTGTCTCTGGCTGCCTTGTTTTGAGTTTTTTTTCTGTGTTGAATATAAAATATATGGAGGATCATTTGTGCCACTGTTTATAGGATGTAGTGTGATGTCATTTTGATGTATGAGCCATGTAAATATTGTAGCCTGTGCCTTAATAGAATAATATGTTGATTGGTATGACTGTGGGTGGGGCTTAGATATATTGAAAGGGTGAGCTTTTCCCAGTTAGTGTGTGTTGTAGTGGGAGTTAGTTGAGTGTGGAGATTGAGTTGAAGATGAAGATTTTTTTTCTGGAGATTGTGTTTTTGGATTTAAAGAATGTAGCAGAAATCCTGTGCTGAATGGTGATTAAGACCAACTTTAGTTTATTTTTATTTCAGATCTCTTGTAAATATTTTTCTTTTTTGTGGGTTTTCACCTGTAAATATTACACTCCTCATCACTGCTGGTTTTGGACATGGTGTAAATAAACTAAAAACACTGAAGTTTCATCGTTCGAGCCACCATTCCCATCCTTGAAAAAACGAACCCCTAACATTTGGTATCAGAAGTGACATGGCTGGACGACGAGGGTGTGCCCGTCTGCAAGGAAGACAGGTGGTATAGGATGTAGTATGTCAGTTTGATGTATGGGTTGTTACCCCCGTATCACCCCTGTATCACCTCCAATCACCCCATATCACCCCCTTTTCACCTCTGTATCACTCTCATATCACCCATTTATCACCCCTGTATTGCCTCAAATCACAGTTGTATTGCCCTCGTTTCACACCTGTATCAATCTTGTAATACACCCTATATCACCATTGTATCACCCCCATTTCACCACTGTATCACCCCTGTGTCACTCTTGTATCATCTCCAATCACACCTGTATCACCCCAATCACACTGGTTTCACCCTGTATCACTCTCAAATTCCTGTTTCACCCATGTGTCACCCCTGTATCACCTCCAATCACCTTTGTATCACCCCTGTATTACCCCTGTTTCTTCCCCGTATCACCCCATCACCTCCAATCACCCCAATATCACCCCTGTATCACTCGTATCATCTTGAATCACCTCCAATCACCCTTGTATCACCCCCATTCACTCTGTATCACCCAATTTCACCCCTGTATCACTCTTGTATCGCCCATGTATTACCTCCAATCACCCTTGTATTACCCCCATATCACTTGTTTCACCCTGTATTGCCTCCAATCACCCTTATATCACCTGCGTTTTACTCCATGTCACCCCTGTATTACCCCATTTCACCCCGTACCACCCCCGTATTACTCCTGTATCACCCTGTTTCACCCATGTATCACCACTGTATCACTCCTGTATTACCCCCGTTCTAAACCATATCACCCCGTTTCATCCTTGTATCACCTCCAATGACCCTTTTATCACTCCTGTATCAACCCGTATCACCACTGTATCATCCCCATATCACTACTGTATCACTCCTTTATTACCCCATTCCACCCCGTATCACCCCTGTTTCACCTCCAATAATGCTTGTATCAACCTCGTTTCACCCCTGTATCACCTGTTTCATCCCCATTTCACCCTTCCCCCGTATCACACAATGTATCACTCCTGTATTACCACATTTCACCCTCGTATCACCTCATATCAGCCCTGTTTCACCCCTGTATCACCAGTTTCATCCCTGTACCACCCCGTGTCAACCCTGTGTCACTCCTGTATCACCTCCAATCATCCCGTTTCACCCTTGTATCACCCCTGTATGCCCTCCAATCACCCTTGTATCACCCCATATCAGGCTTGTTTCACCCCTGTATCACCCCAGTTTCATCCCTGTACCACCCCTGTATCACCTCCAATCACCCCACTTCACCCTTGTATCAGCCCTGTGTCACCCCCGTGTCACCCCTTTACTACCCATATATCACCCCTGTATTACCTCCAATCACACCATTTCACCCATGTATCAGCCCTGTATCACCTCCAATCACCCCATTTCACCCTTGTATCAGCCCGGTATCACCCCTGTGTCACCCCTGTACCACCCCTGTATCATCGCCATTTCACCCTGTATCACTCCAGTTTCATCCCTGTTTCGCCACTTCCCTCCTTTTCATCACAGCAGTCACATGGCATTCAATCACAGCTCAGATCTTTAATACCAACTGGGTGTCCACGGCGACACTTAGATATCCTTCCGTCGACCCCTCGTGCTTCCTGACCATAGATTGGTCCATTATGAAGCCGGCGGTTGTCATGGCAACCAGAGAGGTGCGGGAACTGATGGGAAGACGGTGGTGTGTCCTGGACAAAGAATCTGAGACTGAATTCTGCTGTCCTCTACACACAAACCCCTTCAGGTTCCCACACGAACCCCTTCACCACCACCAGCTAGCATGAAAACTGGAGGGATAATATTTTACAGCTTCATAAATGCAGTACATAAAGTAAGAAAGTCATGTGACCTGAAGAATTAAATTAAGTTTATTAAAACTAGTATTCACAGAATGCCTAATCTCGCCCCTATTTTGTGTCCATCTCAAGTTTCTATGATAACCCATTCTTGAATTACAGCCAATAATGTGATTTTGACCTTTCTGCTAAATGCAACCTTGACCTTTGACCTTTTGCAATATTGATAATTGGGTTATATGTATATATGCGCCAGTGCATGTAATATTATAATAATATATCCAGTATTGATTAAGTTATAGCGTGATATGTCTATGCTTGACACACACAGCGTTACACAAGTTAATTTGGACACATGTCACCTTTGACCTCTATAAGAAGACAAGAATAATGCGATAAAAAGTCAAAATATGCGATAAAACATCAAAATAATGTGATAAGTCAAAATCCCATGATGAAAACACAAGATGGTGTGATAAAAAATTTAAATAATGTGATAAAAAGTCAAAATAATGCAACAAAAACGCGATAAAAGGACAAAATCATGAAATAGGACAAAATCACTTGATACAAATTTGAAATCATATGAATAATTAGAAAATAGCCAAAATAATGTGAAAATAATAAGACAAAAACTCAAAATCACATGACAAAAAGTCTAAATAATGCAATAAAAGGTCAAAATAATTGGACAAAAACTAAATAACGCGATTAAAAGACTAAATTGCACAATAAGAAAAAATCATATGATTAAAAATGTTAAATCATGTGATAAAAAGTCAAAATAATTTGAAAAAAGTCAAAATCACACAAAAAGACAAAAATCATGCGATAAAAAGTCAAAATAATGTGATAAATACAAAGCATTACACTAGGTAATTTTGCCACATGTCACCTTTGACCTCCAGAGATATCAAAAACTGTTGGTTTTTGTAGTAAATTGTAGAAATCTTCATTCCACATCTTTTGGTACCAATGTGAAAGTTCTGTAACCCTCCATTCTTGAGTTACAACCAATAATGTGATGTTGAACTTTTAGTTAATTGTCACCTTCACCTTTGACCTTTACACAAATGGATCATTGCATCTGATGCGCATTAGCTACATGTATGTGCCCATGTAATTTTATGGTGATATCTCAAGTATTCATTGAGTTATTAGTCCGGGAGCCATGGGGTCGGCCCCAGAATTTTTGGTTAAAGTTTTTTTTTGCTTTATCTTATAGGTTTGAGGTAGCTCTTATAGATTTAAAAAGGTGCCCGGTGATATCCCTTGGCCAATTTAATATATTAACCCTTCAATTCCCTATATGCCAAAATAATGGAGGAAAATAAAAAAATATATATATCAGTGTAAATACTGATATTAAATGCACCAAGTTGGCTGTATCTGATAGGTATTCACATTTTTCTCTATATTTGTCATTAAAATATATCAAATGTGGAATAATTAGCCCTTTCATAACATTTCCAAATTAGCAATTAGCGATTACATAAAGTCTACAGTTAAAACAAAATAATGATCAATATCTATGTAAGAACTATATAGCATGCAAAAGAACTATATAAAGCATGCGCGCGCGCACACACACACACACACACACACACACACACACACACACACACACACACACAAATGACCATGACTATGTAAGAGAACTATATACACCATGTATACACTTACACCAGTGATCCACTATGTAAAAGAACTACATACAGCATGTATATACATTCACATTTTGTAAAAAGAATGGTGAGAAAGTGTATTTTCTTGTATTTTATCAGAGACCAAAATCAGGGACTGTCTCAACAATCGGGATCGTATGGTCACCCCAGTTAAGGGTGATTGTGACAGATAGCAGCTAGCATAGATGTCCGAGTACACTGTAATATGTTAACCACATTCTGCAATGCCTTATGAGTTTCACTAGTCTGCATCGAACTGAACTAGATTATGACCTTGAGCAGGCCATTTATAAGGGTGAGAATCACAGTGACTGATGATAGAATAGCCACAATAACAAATTACGATTCAGCCAATCGAAAAATGTAAATATATTTGGAGATTCAGTTATGACCTATCAAAATATTGGTGAAAGTAAAGACAAAATTAATACAGATCCATGACTGAACTGCATTTTAAGGAATGACACTTTAATCTTGAACACTTGTAGTATACCTACAGTTATCTGTATTTTACAAATAAAGATGTCAAAATGTATGTTTTGGGCTATTTTGTGATATAAATATTAAAGTACTAATTTATTAAATTAAGTTTGGCCATTGCTTAGTGTCTGTAAAAATATTCTTATGTACTGAATGCCAGCTAGTACAGAGGAGAATGTTAAGTAAATCTTACTCCCCAATGTTTTAAATGTCATGCTAGTCAGTGGACTTAATAGTGCACATGACTCTCAGTCCAAAAGCAGTGTGGTTTGGAGTGGGGTTGAAGGTAAGGTTAACAGACTTTGAGATGGCAATCGGGGACTATACCCTGAATTTTACTAGGGAACCAGAAACATTACTATTTCAACAGTCAATATCATAAAAATAATCTATTGGCTTAATGTATTAGCTTAAGACCCCGTCTGCATGAAAACAAATTTGCATGAAACCGACATACTTTCTTCACAGATTGGCCTTTCATCAAGACGGGACCGGTCTTACGGATGCCACAAAACGAACGCTTTGGAAAACTGGTCCCAGAGTGGGAAGATCTGGATATGGTTCCATTTGCATATCCATCCTGACAAGTATCCACGTGTGTTCACACCCACGTCATTTTTACATGACCGGAAAAAAAATGCAGCCTTGCACCTGTAGCATTCATTCTCCTCATAAGACAGCAACAGTGGTGAATGGGTTGCGGTGTTAGCAGTGTTATTGTTTTTTGTGTCTGGTATGTGTGTCGTGCCGGTAGAAAAAGGGATGTGGGCACATGCGCGCTACCTCTTCTATTGTCCTCTTGTATCCGGTGCGACTGGCTTACAGCACGCATAGTGGTGTGGCATGTTACATCATTTTCAGCAAGAGTTTCACCCCCTTGCTGACATGGATTTTTTACTGAAACAATTAGATTTTTACGTCATGTCTTTTTGACAGGGTTTCAGAACTAAACCTGTATCAAAGTCATCTGGACGTAGCCTAAGTAAACCTTACTCCCCAATGTTTTAAAAGTCGTGCTAGTAGGTGGACTGGCTAGTACACATGGCTCTCAGTCCAAAGACAGTGTGGTTTGGAGTGGGGGTGAGGGTAAGGTTAACAGACATTTGAGATGATAATAATAATACCCTGAATTTTACTAAGGAACCAGTGACATTACTATTTCTACAGTCAATATCATTAAAATAAGCAATCTGTTAGCTTAATGTATTAGCTTAAAAAAAATCAGTGACTAGCAGTTATTAGCTGACAGTTGGGTATGTTAGCCAGTGGGTCTAGTTCACTGGTGAACAGCGAGTACATGTCACTGCTCTTTAATGATTACAGTCAAATACTTTCTCTGCTATACATATGCTGTGATCTTTGGGGGCAGTGTGATTGACAGAGTTAGCCAATTCAAGCCAACTTGTGTAGCTATCTTGCTAATTGTGTCCCTCATATGCCCCTGCAGAAGTAAAAACAACGATGACAATAGAGTATGCCTAATAATTTAAGGCCAAAGTAATAGAGTAATATAGGACTTTTTGGTCTAAGCCCTGCCCCCAGTTGCATGACCACACCCCCAACCATGGCTGGAACCCCACCCCTAGGCCTTGAACGCATGCTGTTATGTCAACAAACACAAAACGAAGTATGATATATACAGACTTTGGTGAACATAAAGTGAAGAATGTCAAAAGGTCAGAAATTAGGTTATGACTGCAGCACATCCAACCATAAAGGGACAATATTTGAAAGTGCTGAAGGGATATGACTGGGCACCCTCTCTTATCTGAATGAGTAGACCTTGGACAACAACAAACGGCAAAAAAAATAATAATAATAACTTTAGCCGACGAAGCCAGGTTCAGCCAAATTTGGGCCTTTACTGCCAGATTATATCAATTATCTGATCTCTGATGATCAGACATCAGATCATTTTAGTAAATTTTTGCTGCATTTTACTTTATTTTTAGTGTATTTTTGTCCATTTTACCCTATTTTTTGTGCATTTTCATTACTTTTTTGTACATTTTATTTTATTTGTACATTTGAGTGGTTTTTTTTGCCATTTTAGTATATTTTAGTGCATTTTTCTTTTTTGTGTATTTTTTTTATTAGTGTGAGGGAGTAGGATAGCCTCCCCCTCACTAAGGTGACAAAATAATACAAAATCTAATACAGGAAGTTTGTCTTGGGTGTTTTATCTTGAAACACCTTGCTAATCCCTCTCTCTCTGAAGTCCACTTCCTGGGGGCGTGTCTTCATGGAGTGCACACCTGGGCTGTGTCCGAAACCACTCCCTACTCCCTACATAGGGACCTATATAGGGACCACGCCATTTTGTAGGGGTGTCCTACATATGTAGTGAACTACTTATGAGCCCTACATAGTGCACTCAATGTATCCCATAATCCACCACGAAATGTAGTGTGCATCGATAGTCACCAACCAAAGCACTATATCCCATCATGCATTGCACAAATCGAAAAATGACTGAAGGATGGAGATTGAAAAAAAAAAAGTTTATTGAAATCACAATATACAGACTCTCAATGAGTGATAATGAATACAACTTAAAATTAAATACAAAATAAAATATATAAACATAAAGTTGAGGATTTTGTAAAAAAATAAAAAAATAAACTACAGTAAAATAGAATATTAAACAATGTATAAATGAGGTTTACATTAAGCACCTCAAATTAAACACAGAGCACAGATACAAAATGAAGTTCTTTGGTTAAAATAATAAATGTCGTCCAATATCTTATTTTTTGAGACATGAAAAAAAATCTTGAACTCATTAATAAAACCAGGGAAAGAGAGCTTAGAGTTTCTGCATTTTACACAGTGAATATGATACTTACAGAATTATTATTATATTAATAATGCCTAATAAGGAAGATTCCAAATCATCCATGTAAAAATGATATGATTTAATTCAAAGGATGGTACACTGTTAATTTTTAGTGAAATCCAATTATGTATATTAGACCAAAAACACTGAGATACAGTACATCCAAAAAAATAAATGATCTGGTGTTTTATCAACAGTATTACAGAAGGAGCATTGATCCACCTCAAATATGAATATTTGCTTCAAAAACTCTGCCACAGGATAAATGTTACGGAGTTTTATGATTAAAAGAAACACGGACAGATTGATATGGGACTTCATACCGGCAGAGCCACAGCTGTTCAGTAACGGTAAATGTTAACTCTGTCTGTTGGATGACAGGTAAGACAAGAGTTGTTTAACAGTTAATAACAGTAAAACGGTCTTGAACCAAGTTTATTCATATTTTATTTTATTGCACAGTAATACAATAAACATTAAAAAGTATTTACATTTTTTGAGACGATACTGTTAAGTTTTAAGTCTTCAACGGTGATGACTCATTTAAACAGCGCTGTAGTAGTGTCCGAAACATTTTCAATTGAGTGCCCTATGTAGGGAGTAGGGAACGAGTGAGTGGTTTCGACCACAGCCCTGGAGGTGCAGCCACAGGACTCCTGCAGCTGCACCTTGTCAGGCCAAATGATCAGAGGGAGAGAGAGGGGAGGGGTTAGGGGAGTATTTTGTTATACTGTTATGTTTAGTATTTCTGCAGTTAGTGTTTTCTTTCTTCTGTATTAGTAAGATATTTGTATTGTATTTGTTAATTGTAAATATGGTCTAATTGTAAATGCTTTAGAGTCAGGGGGTGTGGCATGTTGATTGTGTTGTGGGAGGAGACAAAGGGGTATAAAAGCCAGGGGGAAGAAGCAGTATGTTTGTGGAGGTGGGGGATAGGTGGTGTCTGCTCTGCTCTGCTGCTGGAGGACCAATTAAGAAGTGGCTGCACCTGTTTAGATCGTTTTTGTTTTGTTTTGTCTGAAGAAAAGCTGTATGCAGCACTGTGTAACTTTGTACCTTGTCTGGGCTCAGTAAAATCGAAGAAAAACCAAAGCTCTGGTACGCAGATTTCTGTTCAGCTCCTTTATACATCATGCTCTACCTCCTTCAGCTGCCAGTGGTCCATCCAAAGGGTGTTTTTTTGCCATCAAAACCCAACATGCATTTTAGTGTATTTTTGGTCACTTTACTATATTTTAGTGCATTTTCCTCTATTTTTTGTGTATTATTTTGTATTCTTAATGTATTAGTAATTTTTTCCCCTATTTTTTGTGCATTTTATTTTGTTATTTTTTAACTTTATCTCTTTTATTTTGTATAAAAATTAAGTTGTAAAAATGTTAGTTGTTTGTCTTCAACAGTTTAGTCCATCATGTCTTCTGTCTGTGTGTCCAGGTGTGGGAACTGTCCTCAGGTCAGATGCTTCTGTCCATCCTCTTTGATGTGGAGATCATGTCTGTGACCCTTGACCCTTCAGAGTACTTCCTGTTCTGTGGAGGCAGCGACGGCAACATTTTCCAGGTGTCTCTGTGCAGCCAGGTGAGTGTGGGGTTAGGGTTGGTGTGTCTGAAATGTTTAATCTCACATTTTTATTTGATTTTTCCAGTATCTGTCCATCAGTTTTATATGAAACAAATGTGGCCCCCAGCTTAGTAGTAGTAATAGTAGTAATGTAGCTAGTTTCTTTTTTTTGTCTTAGTTTGTTTTCCTCTTTTGGTCCTACTTTTCTTTTATGGTCCGAGTGTGTTTTTTTTGTCCGAGTCTTCTTCTTTGGTCCTAGTTTTCTTTTTTGGTCCTAGTTTTGTTTTCTTTTTTGGTCCCAGGTTGTTTTTCTCTTTGCGTCCTACTTTTCTTTTTGGGTCCTAGTTTTCCTCTTTTGGTTCTACTTTTCTTTTCTGGTCTTATTTTCTTTTTTTGGTCCTAGTTTTTTTTTTGTAGCCCTAGTTTTCTTTTTTGGTTATTGTTTTCCTGTTTTGGTCCTAATTTTCTTTTATGGTCCTAGTTTTGGTTTTTAGTCGTAGTTTCCTTTTATGGTCCTAGTTTTCTTTTTTATTTCTAGTTTTCGATTTTGGTCCTAGTTTTCTGTTTTGGTCCTGTTTTAGTTTTTTAGGGCTAGTTTTCATCTTTAGTCCTAGTTTTCTTTTTTGGTCCTATCTTTCTTTTTTAGTCCTAGTTTCCTTTTTTGGTCCTAGTTTTCTTTTTTATTTCTTGTTTTCGATTTTATTTCTTGTTTTCGATTTTGGTCCTAGTTTTCTGTTTTGGTCCTGTTTTTGTTTTTTAGGGCTAGTTTTAATTTTTAGTCCTTGTTTCCTTTTTTAGTCCTAGTTTTCTTTTTTGGTCATAGTTTTCTTTTATGGCCCTAGTTTTAATTTTTAGTCCTAGTTTTATTTTTTAGTCCTAGTTTTCATATTTAGACCTACTTTTCTATTTTTGTCCTAGTTTTCTTTTTTGGTCATGTTTTTTTTCTTTTTTAGTACTAGTTTACATTTTTGTCCTAGTTTTCTAATTTGTTCCTAGTTTTCTTCTTTGGTTCTATTTTTCTTTTTTAATCTTATTTTTTGTTTTTAGTCCTGGTTTCCTTTTTTAGTCCTAGTTTTAATTTTTAGTCCTAGTTTTCTATTTTGGTGCTAGTTTTCTTTTGTGGTCTTAGTTTAGTTTTTTGGTGCTAGTTTTCTTTTGTGGTCTTAGTTTAGTTTTTTGGTGCTAGTTTTATTTCCTATTTTGGTCTTTGTTTGCTTTTTTGGTCCCAGTTTTCTTTTTTGGTCCTAGTTTTCATTTGTAGTCCTAGTTTTAATTTTTAGTCCTAGTTTTCTATTTTGGTCCTAGTTTTCTTTTGTGGTCTTAGTTTTCTTTTATTGCCTATTTTTTCTTTTTTGGTCCCAGTTTCTTTTCCTTCTTTTGATCCTACTTTTCTTTTATGGTCCTAGTCTTCTTTTATGGTCCTAGTTTTCTTTTTTGGCCATAGTTCTCCTGTTTTGGTCCCATTTTTCTTTTAGGGTCCTAGTTTTTTATGGTCCGAGTTTTCTTCTTTGGTTCTATTTTTCCTTTTTAATCGTATTTTTTGTTTTTAGTCCTGGTTTCCTTTTTTGGTCCTAGTTTTCTTTTTAGTCCTAGTTTTCATTTTTAGTCCTCGTTTTCTATTTTGGTACTAGTTTTCTATTGTGGTCTTAGTTTAGTTTTTTGGTGCTAGTTTTTTTTTTTTTTTTCTTATTTTGGTCTTTGTTTGCTTTTTTGGTTCCAGTTTTCTTTTTTGGTCCTAGTTTTCATTTGTAGTCCTGTTTTCATTTTTAGTCCTAGTTTTCTATTTTGGTCTTAGTTTTGTTATTTGGTCCTGAGTTTTCATTTTTTGGTCAGTTTTCTTTTTTGGTCCTAGTTTTCTTTTATGGTCCTAGTTTTCTTTTGTTGCCTATTTTTTTGGTCCCAGTTTCTTTTCCTCTTTTGATCATACTTTTATTTTATGGTCCTACTTTGTTTTCCTTTTTTTGTCCTACTTTTCTTTTTGGGTCCTAGTTTTTCCACTGTTGGTCCTATTTTTCTGGTTGTATTTTCTTTTTTTGGTCCTACTTTTTTATGGTCCTAGTTTTCTTTTTCGGTCATAGTTCTCCTGTTTTGGTCCTATTTTTCTTTTAGGGTCCTAGTTTTCTTTTTTGGTCCGAGTATTGTTTTTTAGTCCTAGTTTTCTTTTTTGGTCCTAGTTTTGGTTTTTAGTCCTATTTTCCATTTTTTGGTCTTGGTTTTCTTTTTTAATCCTAGTTTTCTATTTTGGTGCTAGTTTTCTTTTATAGTCCTAGTTTTCTTTTGTGGTCTTAGTTTAGTTTTTTGGTGCCAGTTTTTTTTTCCTATTTTGGTCTTGGTTTTCTTTTTTGGTCCTAGTTTTCTTTTATGGTCCTATTTTTTGCCATGCATGGCCCCTCCCTGATAATTCCCAGAATCTTTAACCAGATCATCTTCGTGTGATTGTGATAAGTGTGATGTGTGGTTACCATAGCGACAGACAACAGTGAGATTTTGATTGTGATGTGTGGTTACCATAGCAACAGACGACAGTGAGCGTTAATTAGGTGGATCAGGCTAAATCCTGGAGTGAAGACATTAGTGCTGCTCGCTCTTTCTTTTTCCTTTTCTTTCTTCAGCGGTTTCCTTTCTTTTTCTTTGTCTATTTTTCTTTTCAGTGGCTGTTGTTTCTTTTTCATGCCAGATTAGCATATGGAAGCTCAGCGGCGCTAATCCTCTACACAAACCAGGGAGCTCGTCAGCGATAAGACCCCCCCCCCATCCCATCTCTGCTGCTGATATGGTCTCCAGTCTCTGAGGATTTTTAAAGCTGCTCTTCTCTGCACTCATTCTCTGCACTCATTGCACCTCATCTGCTTTTATTCTCAGTGTTTGGAAAAAACAGCCAACCCCCCCCAAACTAAACGCTCACAACGCCATCACAACACCCCCCCCCCCCCCGAAATACTGGGCGTGGCCTCTGTAGAGCAACCTCGACCGGTGGTCAGTTGTATTGTAACCTCATGGTGTTCAATTTTAATGTGGTTTTATCTTGGCTGCTGTTTTCATATTAATGTCACAGTGGGTGTGGTCTATTTGGGGGCGTGGTCTCTTTAGGATTGTGGCCTCTAGTGGTAGTCAGTGCTTCAATACTGTTTTCATATTAATGTCATAGTGAGCGTGGTCTCCGGCCCCTGTTCTCTGATTGGCGAAAAGCAGAACCTAGTCCTAAGTTTAGCGACAGTCGTTGGGGAAACGTCAGAACATCCAATTAGCTGCTTCTCCACAATAAAGTGTCTACGCTTTGTTTTTCAGTGTCTGAGTCGAGAAAAATCCTTCCAGACAGACAACCACGGAAACCAAGTCTTTAAAGGACACAGGTAAGAATAACACCTGGGTCCACCTGGTCCACCTGATCCACCTGGGTCTACCCGGTCCACCTGGGTTTCTAGCGTTCCAAAAACCTGAGGGTCCCTTTGCCTGGTGTTCAGCCACTTCCTGTTTGTAAATCAGGAAGTGGAAAATGGATCGTCTCCCATCTTAGAGATGAGATGGGAAGGGAAGCAAGGAACGAACCCATTTCTGATTTCAAAACAGAAAACAAGAAACAGCTTCTTTTCTACAGTTTATTTGTTCATGGATGGAAGTGAGAAAAATAAAAACAGGCAGCTTTTCATCACTGATTTACCTGCTGCACCTGGGCCCCGCCTACGTCTGGGCCCCGCATGGGCCTGGTCCCCGCCTATGCCTCAGCCCTGCCTGTGCTTGGGCCCCACCTACACCTGGGCCTCGCATATGCCCAGGCGTGCGTGTGACCTGAAGTAGTGTCCCATGGACACCCAGGTCGCCACCTCCATTGGCGTGCATCGTACCTCTACATTGCGCTGGGGTTTCTGGGAGACACTTTGACCCTGAGTGTGACTCCTTGGTCCGTGTTTCCTTATGGGTCAGGTGGGTCGCTGACTGGGCAGATTCCCACCCTGGTGACGCTCACTGAGGACAGTCCACCGCGGTGACGCTCACTGAGGACAATCTGTCCCGGTGACACTCACTGAGGACAGTCTGTCCCGGTGACGCTCACTGAGGATAGTCTGTCCCAGTGAAGCTCAATGAGGACAGCCTGTAAGTAAGTAAGTAAGTAATCTTTATTTGTATAGCGCTTTTCACAGACATGGGTCACAAAGTGCTTCACAGAAACCCATTCACACACTCATACACCAGTAGACGGCTGCTGCCAAGACACCGGCGCTGCCTGACCCTACTGGGAGCAACTGAGGGTTCAGTGTCTTGCCCAAGGACACTTCGACATGTGGACAGTCTGTCCCGGTGATGCTCACTGAGGACAGTCTGTCCCGGTGACGCTCACTGAGGATAGTCTTTCCCGGTGACGCTCAATGAGGACAATCTGTCCCTGTGACACTTACTGAGGACAGTCTGTCCTGGTGACACTCACTGAGGACAGTCCGCCCTGGTCGACAGTCCCTCACCGAGGCCTCAGACCCGGGTGACAGAAGGCAAAGCGAGCACTACGTCAACGACCCTGGGAATTGGCAAAGTCCATGTGGAGGGCACTGTAAAGGTCCCCTCCAGTGCCACGAGCCACCTTTGCCCCCTGACCTCTTCGAGGCCAACCCAGAGCCTGTCACGGCGTGCACTAGCTGAGGTGGATCCTGACCCTGCAGGGCCCGGCAAAAAAATAGTGATGAAAAACTGCCTGTGTTAAGAGAGCCGTTTTAAAACTGGAAATGGTTTGTTCCTTTTTTCCCATAGTTTTCCATTTCCTGATTTGATTTCCCTGTGGTTATTGGGTAAATGGTACTGTCTATGTTTGTATTTGAGCAAGAGGGTGTGATCAGAACTGAACCATTTCTGTTGGATCACATGCTTTTACAAAAACAGCTGATGATAGAAACAAGTGTTTCCACTATGGATGTTAACCAATGATGGTTGACAGCATCAACGTTGTCCGGTCATAATTTTCTGTCGTCGGTTAAAAAAAAACAAAAAAAACCCACCCTGCATCAGTCATTCCACTGCACAAACTCTTTATCATTGTAGTGTAGGTTATAAAGAGGAAGTTTTGTGATCTCTCCATAGCATATCTTTAAAAATTATGAATTTGAAAGGTAGGCTACAAGATGGAATTTATTAATAGCAAAAGCAGAGCTCAATTAATCTATGTGGTACGGCCATTTCACACTACTTTAGAACGTTTAATCAAAACATTAATTAAACATAAAGCTGATGTGAGGTAATAAAATTTCTAGAGCTAGCAGCTAGAGACTTAAACAGCAAGTTGACAACCTGACAGCGTGGTGGATGTTATCCATCTGACAGACCTACTGAAAATGACATGGTGGGTGGACGAAGACAAAAGCAGTTTGTGCAGAACTGACGCAGGCTGATGGACATCACTAAGGTTTTATATCCCACCATATTTAGCAGCAGAATTTACTGGAACATCTAATATTTTATGCTAATGTGTGACGCTTTAAAATCAGCTTTTAACATAACATTGTTTTCTTTTCTCATGACCACTTTCAGCCTGTTAATGAGGCTGAGTGATCGGCCAAGATTTCACCATTCCTAGTTTCCACACTCTCTGGTAAATTAATTTAACACCATGGAGTGAAAATAATATATGAACAGAAGAACATTTATATTGAGGCAGAAAACTGAAGGATGAGTTTCTGAAAATACATGTCTGTCTGGTTTGTCTCATACTTCTGTCAAATATTCTAATTGCTGCCTAAAAATTTTAATTAGATAAGTTGACGACCGTTTCATAAGGGTAACTTTTAAAGCATTACCTCTGCCAAGGAGGTATTCAATTCTAGTCTGTTTGTTTGTTTGACTATCTGTCAACGGGATTATGCAAAATGTTCTGAACAGATTTTGACAAAACTTTCAGGAATGATAGATAATGGGTCTGGGAAGAACCCATTAGATTTTGAGCAATGGAGGTCAACGTCACACTAAAGGTCAACAGCTAAAACACATAAATGGTAATATCTCAGGATTCAGACAAGATAGAATCTGGCGTTTTTTGCATTGACTTTGTCTCACCTTCGGACATCAGATGGGTCAACACTAGTAATGCGTGGGTCGATGTATAAACGACCCGCAACCAACCGCTTTTTTAACTAGCCCACTCGCAACTCGGACCGCAAGAAATATATATGAAAAGGACAGACCCGACCCACATTTTTAAAAAGTAGTCAATGGTCTTTATGAACATCACATGACCTTACTCACATACCTGAACATCACATCACATACTTGATTTATTTCTGTGTCAAAATTCTATGTCGTTTGTAAGTTAATATGTTTAGAAAATATGTTTGTCCTGCTTCATCATTCAAAAGTTATCAACGCTAACGCAGCATCAAAACCGAAAGACACATTTTAACCCGGTTTCCACAGAAACAAAAACACTGGGAGCCGCTCATCATCTTTAAAAATCTCAGCCAATGTGTCCCAAACCTTACTTTTTTGTTTGGATGTTTCCGGAGCTTCCACTCTACCAACTTTATTTTCTCTCTTGCTCCCTCAATACTGTAGGATACTGACGACGATGGACGACACCTTCATGCAAATTCAGTTAATAAAGTGTATTTACCAGGTTATTTTAATGTTTATCTCTCACAACAAATGATCCGACTGACTGCAACCCCAATATCATTGAAAATATTTTTCAATGATCCACAACTGCGGGTGACCGTGGGCACACGCTCACTTCGGGTAACAGGGTTCCAGCGGATCCTTGAAAAGTCTTAAAAGGCATTGAATTCATTGTTCTAAAAATAAGGCCTTAACTGGCATTAAAATGTCTTAAATCAAATTTACAGAAGTCTTAAAAATTTGGGCACATTAGTAAGATTTATGTTCGTTTGTAATAAAAGTATTTGGTAACATTTAGGCTGTCTATATTACAAAAATAATTTAGGGTGAGTAAAAAATGAGGGCACACTATTCTGTGGGTATAGTTTTCCTTTAACTATACTGAGTTTTTTGCAAGTGTGTGTTTACATCGTGTGTGTGTGTGTTATATATTCAAATGTTATGCTTGTTGATGCAAATGGTTCATGAAAGTAGCATCAGCTGGACCAAAAAAAGCATGTTCTCTTTAAAATAAACAGTGTGGTAAAACTGCCCGCAGGTAATTCATTTGGTGTTTCTTTCCCTTTTCAATTTTGGTTCATTGTCGGCTTGGTCTTGAATTTAATTTCAAACGGCATTAAAAAAAAGTCTTTAAAAGTCTTACATTTAATTTGCCCTGAGCTGTAGGAACCCTGGGGTCAGCCCACTGGTCAACGCCTATGGCTCCATCACATCATGTTTTGACTTTATATGACGTCAAGCCAATGGTGTATTTGCAAATTTTGTGACCTTGACCTTAAATCTGGGTTATTGACACATTTGATCAAATCTGACCATAGACTGTGCTTCATATTGGCCTCAAGGCCTTTTTTTCCGCAGTGGGGGCAGGCACGCCGGGGAGTTGTGGCAGCATAAACAAATGACACTTCACTGCAGATTTTATTTCTAGAACTGATTTATTACACTTTTAACAACTAAATGGTATCATGAAAACAAACAGAAAATATTTCAAACTAAAGTTTACTATTGATGATAATAATAATAATAATAATAATAATAATACAAATGTAAATAAATATCTCAGTGGTAAAGTTTGCACCCAGCCTGAGAGCACCAGACCTTTCTAGGGTTTTCGTAGAAAAGTTCTAAGGCACTTTGGTCAAATTCTTCCAGGCCTGGCCCATTGATACTGAGCAGCATCCAGAACTTTGCTATAGGGACAGAGTAACATTGAATTAATTTCATTTAAAAGAAATATTGGCATGTAGCTATATTACGTAAAGTAATAATGTAAAAAGTTCAACACTCACCATTGTCTGTGAATGAAATCTGCTGGATTTTTTTCACCCATTTATGGTCCCAGCTTGTGTTTTGACCTTTCACCTCTTCTTCCATCACTCTTCCCTGACTAACGTTACCTGTCTTATATGATTGCATAAAACATTAGCGTTAAGTAATTTACACTTGTGATTAATTACAAATGTGAACATAACTTATGACAATCTATGACTTGGTAAAAGGTTAATGATAACTGTCTAGGCTCATCCTCGTCAGATGTTTTTCTCTTTTATCAGAAACCAAACTTCCATAAACTCATCTGAAATTAGAGTCAGCATTAGCTTGTGTAAATATTAGCTTAATGCTATATTATAAATTAGCTTAGTTGGCACCGGGCACAATTAAGTTAAGCTGTTATGTTGCATAACATTAGCTGGCTGTCAATATTTTGGCGAATATCTATTTAACTTTTTAAAATGATAAGTTATCTCAAACTACCGTAATAAGTTGACTTTCTCTCCAACGTTGCCAAAGTCGTAACAACACTCCAACTATCTGATCAGCCGATCTGTCACTTCCAAGATGTGCTTTTGCTAATTCAACCCCCCCCCAATAGAGTATATTCAAGATACTTATCTGTAGTTTGGATTACTTTTGTTTTCGACGCAGTGATGTGATTTGAAGAAGCAGCGCGGGAAAATTAAATGAACGTAGCAGAAAACTGAGATCAAAAATATTTTTCACTAAATATTTTTAATACCCTCTAAAGGACTCCTAATGATCCATAAAATAAGACCTCGAGTGACGTATGTGACGTAACAAAAAAAAACATTTTTATTTAACATGGAAAATCCCATTTGAACAATGTTTTATCACTTTTCTCAGCAACCAAGCATCATAAAATGTCCAGTTTTTTTTTTTTATGAGTTTCATCAAAAATGACTGAAAAATCAAACCTTGGTGGAGGTCTCCCATCTGTGACTGACTTGTTATTATTAGTGACTATTATCTGTTGGCCATTATTTGTTTTGTATGGAAAAAATGCTAAATCAGTAATAAATAAATCGGTATTAAACTGTCAAAAAGAAGTTCTGCTTTAGTAAAAACTGCAGTGAGTGAAGGATCTGGGACAGTTGTTTTTGTTTTTCCATAGACAGTTTTCCAGGTGAATGAGTTAATTTAATGTGTTTCGAGCAGCAGCAGTAGTCGTTAGTGTCAGATAGAAACTTCACTCGCCAACATCTGAAGGATCATTAGCATCTAAGTAAAGTTAAAGCCTTGACATTCTCACCCACAAACTCTGTTCCACGTACGTTTAATATCAAACATCCCCGTCTTCATCCTACAGTTCTATCCCACAAAGCTTTGAACACTCATTTGTAGCCAAATGAAGCCACATATGGATCAGTCTAAGTTTGATGGTGACATGATGGACGTCATTATGGGAGGAGAAGCGGCAGCACTAACACTAGCACAGACAAATGGCAGCACTACTGCTAGCTTTGGCATTGCCACAGGCCACAACAGACAACGCCCATCTACCCACAGGCCACAAACATCCACCCAGAGGCCACACCCACCCACAAGTCAAACACACCCAGAGGCCACACACACCTACAGGCCACATCGATCAAAAGACGCTTTTGACCACTTTTCATAATCTTCCTAAAATGCACAAGGCATATGTCGTAAAGTGGGCGATGGCATGACTCTGGAACATTTTTTGGGGATTTTTTTTTTCCCCCCAGGAATTAGGAAAGTTGATCAAATCTGTCTAGCATGTCTTTAATTGGTGCTGATGGAATGGTGGCTGAGATGAAGTCTAAATTATAAGATAAAAAGTCAAAATGATTGCCTCCTTTTTTTTTTTTATCATCTCCTGTTTCACTTGTATTGATAACGCAGTCGCTTCTTCTTTTCATTCGCACCAGGAATCACTTTCTTTTGAATATGTACAGTACTATAATAAAGATTCAATGAGCACACTGGGAAAAACTCACCAAACAGCAGTAACTCTGTCCTTTACGCCTGTTACGACTCTGTGATGAATGAGGGGCACCAACGAATAGGATAGGATAAAATGTTGAGCTTCTCTCTCCTCTCCTCACAATGTAGAAGCGCGTTCCCGTGCTATAAGCCCCGCCCTCTCCCACACTCCATCTCCTCCCGCCCCCTCATGTTGAAACAGTGCCAGTAAGTTGAAACTGAATGAAAACTGAAACTGAAAACCTGAGAAGCGTGAAAGAACAAAAAACATAGGTAAAAAAAATCCAAATATAGCATTGTAAAATACATATTACAAAAATACCCTCCCAAAATATTGTTTTTTCAATGTCTGTATTTTATCTTTCCATTCAACATTTTACAATGCCAATACCTGATACAATGCCAATGCACCTTTTTATACAATGCCAAGTTGTTTTTTCAATGCCACAGGTTAATGGCAGTGAAATGGCCCCATACACAGCATCTTTTATTAATTTTCTCCTCTTAATCAGGATTCAATACTTGCACAAAAACATTCTGCAAAACTGTAAACAAAATACAGAATGTAACCAGGGCCTAACTCCCTGGAGTAAGTTAACAATCAATGCCCAAACCATTTGAGCCTTCACTGAGCTTTGTTTTATACAGTAGACCCTACATTGCTTTATAGTTTTTGATGAGTTTACAGAAACAGGATT
>CM035786.1:53346307-53423807 GCA_020466265.1 Siphamia tubifer
TGTATATATATAATATATACATATATATATGTATAATATATATGTATATATATATACATATATATATGTATAATATATATGTATATATATATATATGTATATATGTGTGTGTATATATGTATATATGTGTGTGTATATATATATATATATATATATATATGTGTGTATACATATATATGTATATATACGTGTGTATACATATATATGTATATATACGTATATACGTATATATGTATATATACGTATATATGTGTATATATATCTATATGTATATGTATGTGTGTGTATATATGTATATGTATGTGTGTATATATATATATATATATATATATATATATATACATGTGTATATATATATATATAATGAAATGAAAATGAAAACACTAGAAACGTGATTTCTTTCGTCTTCTTTTTTTTTTTTATTAAATAACATGTAAAACAAAAATACTTTTACAAATAACTGTAAATAATAAATCAGTTGTGCAAAAGGTGCAACTGCAACCTGAGACTTTGTCTACATGAACTGTAGTAAGTCCAGACATATCCACCACTGTTACAGGAAAAACTGTGCAAAAAAATAGTGTAAAAGATACATTTTGTTGAAAAAAAAGAAAGCTTAAAATATTTTAACAACTAAAACAATATACATTAATACTCATATTATATGAAAAACATTGTAAAAAAGGTAGTAGTGCAAAAGTAAGATAAAAATAAAACTAGTAACATTTTTACTTTGTAAGGACAAAATAAAACAAAACATTATTATCAATCAAACTACTTCAATAAACCTGAACATGTTACCAATATTTTGGATATATGATGTTATTGTGTCTGTTATCGCCCCACATCGTGCTCCATGTTTATCATAAGGTGCAGAGTCCTGCACTGGTTCGGGTACCCGTGGGTGAACCGCAGATTTTCACTAAACGGGTGAAAAATGTGCTGTGTTGGAAACGGGTTCAGTTCCGGTCGGACGTGGGTGATCGCGGGTCTAATTTGCGGTTCATAGGCTAAAAGGTTAATAACATTTTTATTTGGCTCTGCCTTGGCTATGTCACTGTTCAGTATATTCGTGGCAATAAATGTTTGTATTTAAGTTTGGCTATCTGACATTTTCTTTGGGGTTCGGGTCGGATATCGGGTTCATTTATAGCGGGTCGGTTCGGATGCGGATTTTTTTTTTTTGTCGGAAAACGGGTCGGATACAAGTTTAAACATGACGGGTACGGGCGATTGCGTTATGTCAAAATCAGAACCGAGCAGGACTCTGATGAGGTGTGCCGCGAGAAAAGCTTTCAGTGTTTCAGTGTGAACATTTTGAGGAAGTACTTGCAGAGTTCTGCTTTCGCTTCAGATGTGTGAACAGATTGGTCGTACCGCTCGTAGGCGGGGCCTGGGGTGACACACTACAGAAAGAAGCGTGGTTCATGGTTTTCTTTTTACGAGGAAAAAAAGTGGGGAAAAAATGTATGTGTGTGTGTGTGTGTGTGTGGGGGGGGGGGGGGGGGGGCGCGAATCGGATTGCACGATTTTCCTAAAATATGAATCGATTTTGCCATAAAACTCAATTTTAAATCTAAATCGATTTTTTGCCCAGCTCTAATATGTATATGGGTCATTCCATGCTAATGTGTAAATTTTAATAAAAAAATAAATTCTTTTTTTCAGGAATCTTTTTTTCCTCTCATTGTAAACAAATTATTAAAGTTTCAGAATATATATCTGAAAAGATAACTTTTGAATAACCAACCTCAAAATTTTGAATTTTGAATTACCAAATAGTATTTTAACGGACATCATTTGGATGGAATTCCAGAGGAATTTTAGGAACCTTTTCACCATCATTCCTATATTATTGAACAGAAACACTTCTAAAAAGCTTTAGAAACAAAGATTCTTGATAATAAAAAGAAAAAAATACTTCCACATTGACTTTGTCAATAAAAATGTAGAAAATCACCACGCGGTTATAAGCATACACACACATATTATTTTCCTTATTCTGGTAAAATGAAGTGAACAAGCCAAGATAAGAGTTATTATCAAAAATAAACTTTGAAACTTTAATTTCAACACTTAAAAACTTCAAAATTTTCAACAAAGTCTGAAAAATAGACAAGTAAATGCATGAAGTGAGTAATGTAACGGACATCACCTTGGACGGAAAATATTGAATTAAGATTAAAACTTTTATAAAAACATTAAAAAACTTCAACAGTTCATAAAAATTGTCCATTAGACTGTCCATTACATGGCATGGGTGGGAGGGGAAAATAAATATTATTTTGTTCGATTACCAGAAATATCTTTTGTTTTTGTTCATATTTTTTCAACTTGAATTGAAATTTCCAAAAATCATACAGGAAGTCCTCCCTAAATATAATTCCTACATGTCCTAGATTATTATTGGTACATAGGGGGCAGAAAATTAGGCTATTTTTCTCAAATATTTCATAATTAGTAGGGGTGTGTTTTACACTCCGTCTTTCAGTGACGTCCGTTACCATGGTTACGAAAAACGATGTCAAATTACTTTAAATCTCATTAACATTGTGTGTAGATGAAATTTGTACAGTTTTTTAACACTTTGAATTAATTAACTGAAGGAATTTTACATATTAACAGACATACAATCATATTTTAATAGAATGACGAGCGTTACAGAAAATTTCCGTCTTATTCTGACGTCCGATCATAGATTTTCTGTCCAAAACAGCGGCATTTTGAAAACAAAAACATCGTCGCTGTAGAAATGGAGCTGGCATCGTGTCTATGTGAATCCAGCAATCATATGCTATATACCACTAAATCACCTAGTATCCTTCATTTATAATGATCGGACGTCATGTAATAACGGACGTTACTAATCTGGACGGAGCTGGAAGATTCAGCTCTCCTCGCCATGTTGCTGGCTTCTCCACAGAGATCGCTAACGTAGTGCGCTGGTTGGAAATACCCAGAATGCTCTATAAACGTCATCACTTCTGGGGCACAACAAATTGGGTTTTCCCACTCTTGTCACGGACGTCAGTGGATGGACGGAAAATGTAGTGGTTGACTTAGAGTTCGATTTACAGCCAAGGCCTTTGATTAATACTGATTTATCTGCCCTTATCGTGTCAATATACTAACTAGAATAATTCCTACGTATTTAGTGTGTATTTCACAATGTAAGTTCGTCAGTAGCAGGCTGTGTAACGCCCGTCATTTTTCTGGACGGAATGACTGACGTCAGTTACTTGATATTATTTCTTATCTCAAACCACAGAAACTAGTACAAAAACACTACAGTTTTCTCCAGAACATTATTTTTAATTATAACTTCAGGATAAAAAATAAAAACACAAATATTTTCAAAGGAATAGGTTGTTTATTCAATACACAATCAAGCATGACTAAAAAAATTAAATTGTTCCTACCTTTCCGTCCATCAACCTGGAAATGATTTTTTTCTAATTCCGTCATTTATTGGACTATCTTTCCAAATGCATCATATTTATGTCAGGACTATGAGAGAAATAGGACTCAATAAAAGTTTTGTCCATATCTATATAATTAAGGCTGTACGTCTATCAATTGTCGGCACTAAAAAATTTACACATTAGCATGGAATTACCCATATATCATTATTCTGAGGGAAAAAGTCAAAAATTTGACATTCATGTCTGAATTCAGATTTTTTTTTTTCTTGAAACGTGACTCAAACATAACAGTGTTCTTCTACAGAAATCTGGTCACATGTCTTTCTGTGTCCATGGACGGAACCCTCCTCCTCTCAGGGTCACATGATGAGACAGCTCGCCTGTGGGACATTCAGAGCAAACAGAGCATCCGCTGCCTGGCCCATAAAGGTAAGCCCCGCCCCTTTGCCCATGCCCTCACCCTCATCAGCACAACACCCACATATCTGTGTAAAGGTAAGCTCTTGAAGATGGGGGTGGAAACCCTGTCTGATGAAGACAGAACAAGTAGAGTAAGTGTCTCCTTCAGAATAAAAGCCCGTCCTCTGGTTGTGTTTACATAAAGGTGAGTCACCTCTGCTCTGATTGGTCACACATTCAATGACATCATCCGGTGCCATGCATTCAGACTTCTTAACTAAAAGCTGATCAATAATCGATTGATTACCTGGAGGTCAGTCACAGCGCTGTGATGTTCCTTTGTCCACCTTCTTTATGTTTATTATTCTGTAGTTTCACCCCCTTTACGTTTATTATTCTGAAGTTTAAACATCATTAATTGCTGTCGTCAGTTTCTGAAGGACTGAAGTGACTGTTAATGGAGCTTAAAGGGACAGTTCAGTATTTTTCAGATAAATGTGTTTGTCATCAGTGTCTTTACTCTGGTGCACCCACACTGACTAACCACCAACAGTGTCCTGCGAGCCCAGTTCTGGTCCGGTTTTGGTCAAATCCAAAGTAGTCCCAGCAGGTTTCCTGGGGTCAACAAAATACAACCTGTTTCTTCTCAAAACAGTATGTGTTGGAATGACTGATTTATTTACGTAACAAACACGTCGCAGACAAAAAAAACTCACACCTCATAATTACTTGGAGCTACTGTCTCTCAATAGTCATCAACAGCTGTACACCTGCATGTAGCAGCCGCTAACACTGCCCAACAACTGATGAAAGTAGTTTGATAAGGTGCACAGAAAAACTATTCAGTAAAAGGAACAAAAATAAACAAAATAATTTGGTAAAGTGGAGAAAAATGTCAAAAATATTCAGTAAAGTGTACAATATGTATTTTCGTTCATTTGTATTAATTTTACTGATTATTTTTTTCATTTTAGTTCATTTTACTAAACATTTTTATCAAGAATAATTTTATATCATCAATATTTCTAATCAAACTACTTTCATCAGTTGTTAGGCAGTGTTGGCAGCTGCTACGTGCAGGTGCACAGCTGTTAGCACTGAGAATGCTAGCACATTGATCACTATTGAAAGTATATTCAAGCAGTTACGAGGTGTGAGATTTTGTTCCATGATGGTTTTGTTATGCAAGTAAATCACTTATTCCAACACAGTGTTTTGAGAAGAAACAGGTTTTATTTTGTTGACCCCAGGAAACCTCCCGGGACTACTTTGGCTTTGACCAAAACTGGACCAGAACTGGGCTCACAGGACACTGCAGGCAAGTCACTGTGGGTGCACCAGAGTAAAGACACTGATGACAAACACATTCATCTGAAAAATACTCAACTGTCCCTTTAAGGTGGCATCTTCCTCCTCCTTCTCCTCCTCTTCCTCCTCCTCCAGGGCAGTGGATAGTATATTAATGATCCGTCAGTGCTGACCTGACTTCCTCCTCCTTCATACTTATTCATCCTTCAGCCTTTGACAGGAACATGCAGAAGAACAAACGCCCTGCACTGATCATGACTGACACTTTGTAATTAACCAAATCCTCTCTGTGCCGTTGGGCTCCCGCGTTGCTACACACCCGCGCCTTTAGCACTTCAAACGCTCTGTCAGGACACCATAATCCCTCCTTTAGCTGGACCCATGACTCCTGGTCATCCCCCGCCTACTCCGCCTTTTCGGACATTTTCCCCTGTTACACCTCAAAGTGAATGAGATGGAGAAGAGGCCTCAACTGTAACCATGACAACGACACGCCTCCAACAGTTGGTCTCAGCGGATTAACTATGACCGCGACACTTTGTAAATAATGAACACTAGTAATCATCTACATAGTGGACACTCGCACAGCATTTACGTCCGTCTGTTAGACCACCCCCCCAATCTGAAAATCCATGAATGTAAACGGATAAATGAAGGGGTCTAAGGCAGTACCCTGAGGGACTCCAATGTCAGTTTAATGAAACAGGTTTAACCCTTTGTTGGTCACACTACAAAAATCACTTCTTTTTTTTTTTTTGCTTTTTCCACCTCACGGACTATAATAACATAAAAGACAGATTTTTATTTTTATTTTTACTGACCTACATTTAACTAAAGTATTAAAACTCAAACATTACTCCTTTACCAATCTTCCCAATATAATTTGTGACTTGGTTCAAATTAAATCTATTAACTTCTTGTGTTTGTATCATTAGCAATTAGCATTAGCAATTAGCATTAGCAATTAGCATTAGCGTTTCATTACCCTTTACTATCATCTGTACTGTTTGGTTGAGCATGTTTTCAAAAAATTATTACATGAATACCAAAGTATTTCTGAAACATCAGGATTATTTATGTAAAATAGACTCTGTAAAAGTTAAGAATTTTTCTCTTTTTTTTTTCTTTTTTTTTTTTTTACAAAAAATCAAACTTGCTTGCAATTTTGTGTCCAAAAGATCATTGCAGAAGTGTTGTCCCAGTTACTATCTTCTTCCTTGGTGGTATACTAGCATGAGCTGAATATATCATTGACAGTGCCATCCAGTGTTGTTTTTGTGCATTACATGCTTCTTACAAAAGGGGAAGACTGCCCAAGAAGTTTGGTGTCAAAGGACTTAATTTTAGATTAGATATTAGGTATCAAAGTTACCTCTACCAAACTGTTGAACTGACCAACAAAGGGTTAAGATTAACAACAGACTGGTGTTATTGTTATAAAACACACGTTAAGTTAAAAACCAGGTTAATATATGACAGATAATGTGTTTTGGATTAGAGCTCAAGGTCAGTCATTTGTTCATCGTCTCCCACTTTATCCGTGTACAGGTCGTGGGGGCAGCAGCCACAGCTACTTCAGCCTAACCTGACTCACATAATCTGGCTGCTTTTCTCTGTGCTCAAGCAGCTATCTGAGTACTGTGATGTTCAGGTTTTCTTTAAAACGAAGGGGCCAATCAGTGTAGCAGGGTGGGACTACCCTGTGGCGTTGTGGCTGGTGTGACGTAAAGCAGAAGCGACGGCAGTGTAGTCTTTTCAGATACACAACAATGGCAGCATGCGTTAGGTATGGACTGGACTATTTCCACTGTTTTATCTACTGCATGTTCCTTAAAAGGTCAACAGAGGACGGCTTTGGAAGCATTTGTTAATGGAAATGATGTTTTTGCTCTTATTCCGACTGGGTTTGTCAACAGTTTGATCTATCAGATGTCTCCACTGATGGATAAAGAAATCGTACATGTGCAGAAGCCCATGGTTATTGTGGTATCCCCTCTGGTTGTGTGGGTAGAGGACCAAGCCAAAGACGCTGGTAAACTTAGGCTATTAGTAATGGAACTGAGAGGAAGAAATGACAACCACATCCACAGCTAGTGTTCAATAGCCCTGAGATAGTCAAGATGACGGACAGGTTCTTCATCTAGTCACATGCAAGGATATTAGATAAGGCTCCTCCTTAAAAAATGGATTGGTTATGGAAGGGTCCCAGACAATATTGTGATATAACATCTGGGAGCAGTTAGGTTAACCTCCACCAGCTCCTCTAGGGGAAACCTGAGGCATTCCCAGGCCAGCCCAGAGATATAATACCTCCAGCATGTCCTGGGTCGGCCCCTGAGGTCTCCTCCCAGAAGGACATGCCTGGAACACCTCCCTGGGGAGGCTTCCAGGAGGCAAACTCACTATATTCCCCAGCCATCTCAGCTGGCTCCTCTGGATGTGGAGGAGCAGCGGGTCAAGGTCATGAAATAAAAAAAAAAAAAAAAAAAATGTTCCTCTCGCCCCACGTGGGCGGTGTCTCCTTCAGGCTCGGGTCCTCTACCAGAGGCCTGGGAGCCTGAGGGTTCTGCGCAGGATCTTAGCTGTTCCTAGCAATGCGCTCTTTTGTACAGAGATCTCTGATGTTGTTCCTGGTATCTGCTGGAGCCATTCTCCCAGCTTGGGGGTCACTGCCCCTAATGCTCCGATCACTACTGGTACCACTGTTGTCTTCACACTCCACATTTTCTCTAACTCCTCTTTCAGCCCTTGGTATTTCTCTTCTCATGTTCTTTCTTTGTGATGTTGCTATCACTGGGGACTGCTACATCTATCACCACCACTGTCTTCTCATGTTTATCCACCACCACTATGTCAGGCTGATTGGCCATCACCATCTTGTCAGTCTGGATCTGGAAGTCCCACAGGATCTTGGCCTGTTTGTTCTCTGTCACCTTTGGGGGGTTCTCCCATCTTGACCCTGGGACCTCCAGTCCATACTCTTTACAGATGTTCCTGTACAGTATGCCCGCTACCTGGTTATGCCTCTCCATGTATGCCTTGCCTGCCAGCATCTTACACCCTGCTGTGATGTGCTGGACTGTTTCAGGGGCTTCTCTACACAGCCTACACCTGGGGTCCTGTCTGATGTGGTAGACCCCGGCCTCTATTGCTCTGGTGTTCAGGGCTTGTTCTTGTGCAGCCATGAGTAGCGCCTCTGTGCTGTCCGTTAGTCCAGCCTTTTCCAGCCACTGGTATGTCTTTTTCATATCAGCCACTTCCTCAATTTGTCGATGGTACACGCCATGCAAGGGTTTGTCCCTCCATGATAGCCCCTCTGGTTCCTCGACCTTACTGGGCTTTTGTTGCCTGAGGCATTCACTTAGCAGTTGGTCATTGGGGGCCATTTTCTTGATGTATTCCTGGAGGTTCGCCGTTTCCTCCTGGACAGTAGTTCTGACACTTACTAGTCCTCGGCCCCCTTCCTTTCGCTTAGTGTACAGCCTCAGGACACTGGACTTGGGGTGGAACCCTCCATGCATGGTAAGGAGTTTCCTTGTCTTGATATCAGTGGCTTGTATCTCTTCCAGTGGCCAGGATATTATCCCAGCTGGGTATCTGATTACTGGCAGGGCATAGGTGTTAATGGCCTGGATCTTATTTTTGCCGTTCAGCTGACTTTTCAGGACCTGTCTTACCCTCTGTAGGTATTTGGCTGTGGCTGACTTCCGAGCTGCCTCCTCATGATTACCATTTGTCTGTGGGATCCCTAGGTATTTGTAACTTTCCTGCACATCTGTGATATTCCCTTCAGGTAGGTCAACCCCTTCAGTTGTGATCACCTTTCCTCTTCTAGATATCATCCGCCCACATTTATCTAGTCCGAATGACATCCCAATGTCTTTGCTGTAGATCCGGGTGAGGTGAATTAGGGAATCAATGTCACGCTCATTCTTGGCATACAGCTTGATGTCATCCATGTAGAGGAGGTGGTTGATGGATGTTCCACTTCGGAACTGGTATCCGAAGCCACTCTTTGAGATGATCTGGCTGAGGGGGTTTGGGCCTATGCAGAACAGCAGGGGGGACAGAGCATCTCCTTGGTAAATGCCGCATCTGATGTTCACCTGTGCAATTGGCTTTGAGTTGGCCTCCAGAGTTGTCTTCCACAGCCTCATTGAGTTCTGGATGAACTCAAATATATATATATATATATATATATATATATATATATATATATATATATATATATATATATATATATATATATACTTAGCATCATTGAAAACGCACGGGGCACAGTTGCTTTACTACATCAAATTTATTATATTTGTGGTGAAGTCCACACACTCAACACCCAAAAGTGGTCACATTAAAGACATTAAAAAACCAACATCAAACCAATCCAACCAGCCAACCAACCAACAAAGCCCAAACACTGTCAGATCAACAACTCTGTCAATATGGTCAATACCAAGCAAACCATCAGTAGCGCGTGTATCCTCCTCTGGCATCTGAACAAGCCCCACTACGGCATCTCATAGATGCCACTAATTGGGTGATCTGCATCTGAGGAATACGTTCCCAGCCTGGATCAGTTCACAATGGTTCTGTGGGGGTGGCTGACATTGACTGACAGCCATCTTCATCCGATTCCACAAATATTCTATGAGACACAAGTCAGGCGAGTATGGTGGCCACTCCATCACATTGATATGATTTTGATGCAGAAAGTCCTGAGTCAGGCGCGGCAAATGTGGTTGTGCGTTGTACTGCTGAAACATCATGACGTCATTATGAGCAGCAAGAAACGGCAGGACAGATGATGTTCTGCATGTACTGCTGTGCTGTCAGGGTACCATCAACGACCACTAGGGGCATTCGTGTAACAGCGGTAATGCCTCCCCACACCATGACACTAGCACCACCCCAGCGATTTTCTGGCCTAACACGTGCTTTCGCGTAACATTCTCCACCTATGTGCCAGACATACCGGCGTCCGTCAATGCAAAATCTGGACTCACCTGAGGAAAGAACCCTGGTCCAGTCAACTAAACGCCATCTCTAGTGCTGCCGGGTCCATTGTAGGCGGATTCCACGTGCCATGTTTGTCAAAAGAGGTCCTTTATAAGGAGTGCAGGTTTCTCGCATGAAGACGGTTTGTGTTGTCACGGTTGTTTGTCATTAAAATGCTGGTACTGACATTTTGTACCCGCAGAGTAACTGGGTCTGATGGTTTGGTCTGTCATTCCTACACAGTGCTAGCTCTACTATCTGATGTTCTATTAGCAGAGTGCTAGGTCTACTGTCTGATGTTCTATTAGTACAGTGCTAGTGCTATTAGCACAGTGCTAAGTCTACTGTCTGATGCTCTATTAACACAGTGCTAGCTTTGCTTAGCTCATCACAGATGCTTCTGCTTTAAGGTCATCTCCGTCACCAAATGCTTCATTAAATTAGTCATATTCCCAGAGTGGATTTCCGGTTACGCTATGAGTGAGTAGGCTGTGTTGTAACAGAGCTCCTGTCAATTTAACATAGAACTCCCTACAGGAATCAAAAATCGCAAGTTTTGAAGTCAAACTTGTGGAAATGAGTGGGGAGAGGAAAAAGGGGACTAAGAATGGCACTAATCAACCTAAATCCAAAGAGAAAGGACAATACACCCTGGAGAAGATGGATGCCAAGCTAACACAGGCCAAAGTGACTATGCTGCTGACATCCATACGGGTTTTGGAAATATAACTGAGATAAGAGACCTGAAGTCCTAGATGAAAGACTTCCGTGTCTTTGGGGAAGCTCTACGGAAGGATATGAAGAAAGATCTAAATCAACTTAAACAAAAATAAACCTTTAGCTGTCCTCATTTGATAAGGAGCTTCAGCAACAGAGCCAAATAATGGAGGAAGCTGAAAACACGAGCAGAAAAGTTGGAAAGTTGGGCTCAGGATGTGAATCACGCCCTCATTCCCAGCATAAAACTACAACAAAATCTGCAAGAAAAACTGTAATTTGGAATCCAGATTGAGAAAGAACAACATCCGCATTTATGGTGTGGCTGAAGGGGAGGAGGGTGAGTCAGTTGTGAAATTTGTGGAAAGCCTGTTGAGACGTGAATTTTGCCTACCGGTGGACTTCAGTTTGCGAATTCAGTGAGCTCCCTGATCCCTAGCACAGAAACCTGCAGATGGGATACCACCAAGACCCATCATCATGAATTTTTTTTTTAATATTCTACCAAGGAGAGGGTTTGGGAAAGGTGTGGAAGAAGAAAATCCAAATGGGAAACAAAGCTCTTACATTTGACCATGATTATGCACCGGAGATTGTTCAAAAGAGGAAGGAATTTAATCCCGCTAAAATAATCGTAAAAGAGAAGGGCATTTGATTCCAGACACCAAAATGCGTATTCATTGGGACACGGAAGGAGACCAGAGGAGCAACACGGCGGCAGCACAAAGAGCATAGGAGATGTTTCAAGGATTTCAGAGACTTATAGGTCACTGACTGATGCGGAGAAATGATGGACCAAGGTACCAGATCAGCAGGACTGTTGAGATTATGGTAGACGGTAACTAATTACTTGCACATTAACTAATCTGACCCCATACATTCAAAAGGAAAAATTGGGGAAACTGTTTTTTCTTTATTTTCTAGTACAAACATTGGACTCATTTAGAATAGCTGGAACCCACGCTGCAGGGTTATCAGGGTTTTTTTTTAAGTCAGGGCCCTCTTCATGTAAGAGGTCTTTCCCGGAATCCTCCAACAGGATCAAAAGGGAAGAGGTTTATAGGATCCCTCACTTTTTTGGAGTTCTATTTTATAAAATGTCTGTTTTTTTTCTTCTGCCAACGTTCAGGCAATATTTGTGGGTCTATTGCTACTTCTCTTTCCTGTCCATAGATATAGCAAGTTGTAAGTGTAAAGATAGCATCCTTAAATGTTAATGGCCTCAGTAATCCAATTAAAAGAGGAAAAGTAATAGCTAAAATGAAGAAAGAAAGAAATCTAAGTGATTTGTTTACAAGAAATACATTTTCCCAGTTAGAACATGATAAACTGAAGAAGTTTGGCTCCAAAACCTTTTTTTTAAGTTCTTTCAAGAATGGCCGTAAAAAAGGAGTGGCTGTAATTATATCAAATACGGTTAATACTGAAGTAATTAAAGAAACAAAAGACTAAGAGGGGAGGTATATATTTTTAAAATGAAAGATGTATAATAATTTAGTTTGGTCAATGTTTATGTGCCACCCAGCAGTGATAAAAAAAATTCGGAAATTATTTGACATTATAATATTAGAAAGTGATGGAATTTTGGCATGTGCAGGAGACTTTAATGTGATCCTAAATTCCAGTCTTGACACACCTAATGTTAAGAGAAATGAGACTCAACGGTCAAGGTTAACCAATGTCTTGCTAAAGGATGGGATGTTCAATGTCTGGAGAGAATTTCATCCCTTTGAGAGGGACTATACACAGTACTCTTCCCCCCATTCAGTACACTCTCAAATAGATTCTTTATTTATGAATATAATTGACAGATACAGAATAGAAGAATGTTGTATTGGAGTAACTGATCTATCTGATCATAGTTCAGTATATCACACCGTTCATCTGAACAGGAGAAAGAAAAACACTTTATAGAAACTAAATAATGGCATACTAATTAGCCAAGCTACAACTGAAGAAATAAAAAATAAATAAATGTATTAGACAATGAAAACAACCAAGTTGATTCTACAATATTATGAGATGCAGTTAAAGCAGTTATGAGGGGGTGATTCATATCAAGGACAGCATACCAAAAAAGATCAAAGTAGAGAAGTATGAAAAGTTGATTAGTAATTTAAAAATGATGGAACAGCAACATACGAACAATAAGGATAATGACAAGAAAACAGATAGATGACATCCTTGGTAATGAGCTGGAGAAAAAGTTAAGATTCACCAAACAAACCTATTATGAATCAGGTCCTAAGGCAGCTAAATACCTAGCTAGGCTTCTCCGTATACAACAACTCTCCAGCACAATACACAAAATTAGAGAACCTCAGACAGGACACTAAATGCATAAACCTGAAAAAATTGAAATTATCTAAAAGGAATATTAAAAAAAATCTATATTTTCAGCCCTTAGCAGATGATAAAAACAAGATGAAAGAATTTTTAAATACACTGGACTTACAATCAATAGATGAACTACAAAATAAAAAGATAATTTCTAAAATTACAAAAAAGAACTAGATGGAGCGATCAGTAGATTAAAATCAAATAAATCACCAGGCAGTGATGGATTCTCAAATGAATGGTATAAGATGTTTAAGGAGGAACTAACCCCTCTACTTTTTAATTAATTTAACTCTCAAGGAGGGAAATTTACTTCCATCATGGAAAGAGGCTATGATAACAATTATTCCAAAAGAGGTGAAAAATAAAGAATGTTGTGAATCATACAGGCCTATTTCAATTCTGAATGTAGATTACAAAATATTCGCTTCAATTATTTCAAATAGTTTGAAACTTTCATGCCAGAATTGATGAACGAATATCAGTCGGGGTTTGTCAAAGGTCATCAGATAAGATAACATTAGACACACTTTACAAATAATAAATCGGGTACAAAAGCAGGAAATGAGTGCTGTATTGGCTGTGGAAAAGGCCTTTGACTGTGTAAACTGGACTTTTATTTATGAGGTGCTGGAGAGAATGAGATTTTATAAACAACCAATATAGTGTATTGAAACACTCCTACAGCCAGGATAAAAATAAATGAGCCACTTAACTGACAGTTTTATCCTACAACGTGGGACCCCTCAAGGTTGCTGCCTGAGTCCCACCTTGTTTGCAATTTTTATAGAGCCTCTGGCTAAATTGATCAGAAAATGCAGCGAGCTGAAACGGATTCACATAGGAAAGCAAGAACACACCATTGGGCTTTTTGCAGATGTTTTTCTTTTTGTTATTATTATTATTATTGTGGGGCGGCTGTGGCTTAGTTGGGGGAGTGGCTCGTCCACTGACTGAAAGGTCTGTGGTTCGCGCCCCGGCTCTGGCTGTCCACATGTCGAAGTGTCCTTGGGCAAGACACTGAACCCTGACTTAGGCTCCCAGTAGGACTGGCAGAACCTTAGAAACCTATTGGTATATGAGTGTGTGTGTGTGTGTGTGTGTGTGTGTGTGAATGGGTGAATGTGAGGCTAATGTAAAGCGCTTTGAGCACCATGAAGGTGTAAAAGAACTATATTGGGGCAGAACATTTACCTTTTTTCTTCAGGAACCTGATACTTCATTTCTAACTTAATGTCAGTACTAGAAGATTTTGGTCGATATTCAGGTTATAAATAAATATAACAAAAACCCAGATTCTCTCCTTTATTCTCCCAAATCAAATATAAAATCAAATGGGATGCAAAAACAATTATCTGCGAGTGTTCGGAACAAAAAAACTGAAACAAAAGATTTTAAATAAACTATAGTGAAAATAACATCCAGAAGGATATAGAAAGGTGGTCACCCTTCATTCTCGAATTTTGTTCACAAATGGAAGTGATTACAATGAATGTGTTGCCAAGGCTGCTATATTTACTTCAGTCTATACCACAAATTATCCCAGAAACACAATTTAGATCATGGGACAAATGGATTTATATATTTATTTGGGCTGGCAGAAAACCAAGAGTCAGCTACAAAGCACTCCAATTAAATAAAGATAAGGGTGGAATGTCTTTACCAATCTTAAGGACATACTTTTATTCATCATAGATGGTGCTGTCCATTATATCGGGCAAGACGGAAAGATATAAAAATGAACATGGAAAATGTACAAATCCAAACAACATTAGGGGGTAAAGAAAATAAATTGCACCAAGAAAGTAATAATGAAGTTATCAGGCAAATGTTGAAGATCTGGGGCAAAGTTGTTCAAAAATATTCAATAAAATTTTATTCATAAAGCCCCAAATCACAATCACAGGGATATTAAATTATTAATCTGGCCTGCCCTGGCTTCTTTGCTCGCTTTGAGACAACTCAACAGCAGCATTCATCAGCCTCAGCCCTGCTGCCCCCCCCCCCCCCCCCCCCCCAGGTCCTGCACCACCACTTTCATGGTCGGTGAGCATGATGTCAGACGGGTGCTCCTGGCAGTGAACCCCAAGAAAGCTGCCGGCCCAGATGGAGTCCCTGGGAAGGTGCTCAAAGCGTGTGCCTCCAGCTCACCTCCATCTTCACCAGGATTGTCAACCTCTCCCTGGCCCAAGCAGTCATCCCATCTTGTCTGAAGTCCCCCGCAATCATCCCGGTACCACGGGATGGGGGGGGGCAGGTTACAGGGGAGAGGATCTGAAGTTGGCAACTTGGTGTTCAGAAAACAACTTGACCCTGAACACCAAGCAAACAAGGACATGATTGTCAATTTCACGAAGACCAACACCAACCCAGCCTCCACTTCCTAAACGGTGAGTGTGTGGAGAGGGTCCACACATTCAGGTACCTCAGCGTCCTCATCTCCTCCAACATCTCCTGGTCAGAGAACATCATGCCGATCATCAAGAAGGCTCAGCAGAGGCTACACTTCCTGAGAGTTCTCGGGAAGTTCAATCCCACCCTGCTGCTGACCTTCTATCGCTCATTCGTTGAGTTTGTGCTCACATACTGCATCACGGTGTGGTATGGAAACGGCACCATGGCAGACAGAGGGTAGTGAGGATAGCACAGAGGTTCATCGTCCGCCCTCTCTGCTCCCTGTCGGACATTTATATCACCCGCTGCTTCAGCAGAGCAAAAAACATCATTGAAGATATCCACCACCCTGGAACCCATCTGTTTGACCTGCTGCCCTCAGGGAGGCGCTACTGGTGTATCAGAGCCAGAAAAATAGACTCAAGAACAGCTTTTTTCCTAGCCCACACCACCTTGATCCCCCAATATCCTGGAATAATTATTTATGGCCAAATGTGTACAATATCTTTATATTGATTTTTAATATGTTATTGTATATTCATATATATATATATATATATATATATATATATATATATATATATATATATATATATATATATATATATATATATATATATATATATATATATATACATTTTTGTGTGAGGAAGGTAACGCTGTGATAGATATTGTGATTGAAGCAGATAAACGGCTTACTATGAAAACTATCATATCAGTTATATCATGGTGTTCAGAAAGGTAATGATTCTGGATACATAAAAAAAAAATTGGAAAAATAATTGAATATAGAAATAACTGAGGAGGAAGGGTGTTCCATGTGGACAACACAACACTCATCAAGAAGCTCAAAGAAATGGAGGGAATTCGGCTGGAAAATTTTGATTCTATGTTTTATTACACCTAGCATGAAAAGGAACTACTCCAATCACAGCAACAATGTTGGGAACAGTGTGGGCATGTGGACACTAATCACTGGTTATAAGAGGAAGTTGTTAAGAAAGATTGGTACCTGTGTAAAATATTACTCATTTCAGGTAAAAAAAATAAAATCACAATGAACCGGTATAATCCAAAACCTCCAAGTCTGAAACATTGAATGGACGTCATTAGGGAAGTTCTTTGAGATGGTGAGGATGACTTTCTCGCTTAGATCAAAAAGAGAGGTTTACTTACAAAAGTGGGAGAAATAGTCTGCCTATATTTCACAGGAATAGGATGGTCACTACCAGTGACTTGAATGAAGGGACAATAGAGACACTATAACTGTTTGGGGGTGTCATTCTGCTCTCATTCCACATTCCTTTTGGAGTCCGGAGTCTTGGATCAGACTGGTTCATGTGCTCTCTGTGGAAATGGAGCGTCGTATTTTTTCCCTGCACGTTTTCGGAACGGGTGATGGCACCAAACCTAGCTGGATGTTACTCTTGGATGGTAAACACACACAGGGCCGGAGGGGAGGGGGGAGTATACCTTCACACTTTCTGGGCCAATCAGAGACGCCTCATTGCCCCGTCATGGACATGTCCACGGAGGTGCCGGTGGACCACCTCGGGTCATTTTTCTACCCCCTGGAGGCAGCTTGAAACAAAGCAATCTGGACATTTTTAAAAACAAAATTGAGCCAATACACAATGCATTCAGTGACAATGGAGAACACAACAATAATAATGAAATGATCATGGAATGACTCCTTTAACTATAAAATGTTAATGAATAGTACCCACTTTTTATTTTTTACTTTTTTCTTTATTTTTTGTCCTGTCTCACAATGTGAAAATGTCAAAATTTATTAGTATCTTTTTTATTAGTCATATTCCCGCTTTTTGTGCGTAAACACATGTTCATCTGGAAGAATTTTTTTTTGTGTGAAACATAATCACGCTTTGAACTTTTTGACCTTTGACCTGTTGACCCTGCTGGCTGTCTGCAGCTGCTGCATGTGTCTTTGACCTGTGTTGGTAGTTTGGTCCTGATGTGTTTCCATAACTCCATAGCCCCTCCCATTCCCTTTAGCCCAGGGGTGTCAAACTGCAGTCCTCGAGGGCCGGGGTCCTGCATGTTTTAGATGTTTCCCTCTTCCATTGCACCTGGAGGCCATTGCATCATTATCAGTGTGATGAGGAGCTGATTATTAACTGTTTAAGTGTCTGCGCTGATGCGTTCTGAAATGATGATTTTGTTTAAATATTCAGAAAAATTAAACAGTTTTACTTTATTTTGTGCATGGAAAAGGTGCCAAAGAGAAAGAGTTGGGTTTTATTATTATTATTTTATTTCACCATTTTTTTTAAATTGCTGTGACCAAATGTCAATACTAGTTTTCTTCTATAGTAATTTTTTCCCCCAAATTTTCCACATTATTTGTCATTTTGTAAATATTTATTAGTTTTTGTTCATTTTGTTTATTTTTCTACATTTTGGTTCTTTTAATTTTTACATTTTTCTTTGATTTTCTGCCCTTTGTGTCTTACTTTGCTCATGTTACCCGTTACTATGTTAGTTTTCAGGAGTTTAAGGGTTAAACTGAATCACATGGAAGAGGGAAATATCTAAAACATGCAGGACACCGGCCCTTGAGGACTGGAGTTTGACACCTGTGCTTTAGCCCTTCGCCTTAGTCTCTCCCCTTCCCTTTAGCCATTCCCCTTAGCCCCTCGCCTGATGTACTATTCGCACAAGATAAGTATTACCTCTGGACCACTGGTAATTCGCAATTACCACCGTACCTCTGTGGTATTGTTTGGCGCATTCGGATGGGATAAACAAAAGTCTGTAATTCAGGCAAATTACAGACATTATGACCGGATATGTCTAAAGTTCACAACATCCTGTTTGGTCTCAATACATTAATAAGGTATGAAAACAAAGTTTGCATAAGAACAGCACTGTAATGGGAAAAATCCCATTAATAAGGATGCAGTCTCTAAATTTGCTCCAAGCCTTCAAAATAAGACCGGGATCAGCGCAGATGAAAGCAGTCTCGAGGTTACAATGGAAGTGAATTGACAGTTCTTAGCATAGACATTCCCTCTAGCAAACAGCTGACAGAATCTATAGCGACCACCTCAGATAGCTATAAATGTTAGTGTACACGTGGGCGTGGCCTGACCATATCTTCCTTATCGCATGCTGCCACACAATTCCAGCCGCTTCCTGCATTAACTCCAAAAAAAGACAAAGGTGTGCAATTGAAATCACAAACAGACATTCAAATTGACATGGGACTTTAATTGCCTCTGGACGTCTGTTTTTCACCCAAACACAGTAGGTAATTTGCAGCAGAATTATTACTGAGCAAATCACGGACATGGCGCATTCGCACAGGACTACGAACTCAGGCATTCATTCTCCGTAATTATTCAGAATTACCAGTGGTCCATAGGTAATACTTATCCCATGCGAATAGGACTTTAGCCCCCTCCCTTTAACCCCTCCACTCTGACTGATTGAGAATTTGGAAAATGCTACCCCTTCATGTGAATGCAGAAAATGGAGGGAGAGGGGCCAAGGTGGTGAAGGAACGCTGCAGAACCGTGCCTTTGATCATTCATAATCAATAATCCTACACGTGCACTGATCACGTGACTCACCCCAGTTGATGAAAATGCCTTGAACGTCCTCGCGTCCGGCTGCTGCACAGCTGATGTTCTGTCATCTGTCAATCATCTGTCCATCCTCTGGTTGTCTTATAAATATTTCACGCTCTGTTCCACTTCTGTACGAGTGTAGAATCTATCAACTACAGCGCAGTGTTCAGCTCAGTCTGATCTACTGTTACATACTGAGTCTGATTCAATCTGATCACAACTATTGAATATAAGAGACAAAAGCTGATTGGATCAAATGAACCCATGGATGTCAGCTGTCCATCATCTGTCCATCCCACTGAACACCATCTGACTTGGACTGATCTTATTTGTCATTTTGATTTGCATTAATAACTAGTATTCAGAGAATGTCTACTCTGACCCCTATTTTGTGCCAATCTCCAGTTTCTATGACAATCTGTTCTTGAATTAGAGCCAATAATGTGATTTTTACCTTTGTGCTTAATGCAACCTTGACCTTTGACCTTTTGCAGTATTGATAATTTGGTTACATGTATATATGCGTCAGTTAATTAGTTGCATCTGTGACGGCTGTGGGTCACATGGTACAACAGGTTGTCCAATAACCAAAGGGTTGGAGGTTCGAATCCCTAGGCAGTCTGTTGTGTCCTGATCCTCCTGGTCTTTGGCTGATCCTCATGGACTTTTTCTTCTTCTGTGTCTCATATTAAGTTTAAATTCCCTGTAATTCCAGTCACATCTAGCCTCTTCCAAAGTCAAGCCCAGGTCCCTGAGGACCCTTCATTCCTCCTTCAGGTCCCCAATCAGACAGCCCATAATCCCTCTACGATACTGTCCTTGCATTAACCCCCCCCCCATTCATTGAAATGCAGTGAACTCACCTGCTTTTATTTATTTATGGGCTGTTTTATTTCACACTTTCATCTGTGAACCGTCTGATGATCAAGTCATTTACAATAAACTGAATAAAATATAACTGAATAAAACATCCATCTGTAAAAGTCGTACACGTCAACTCCGTCACTGCTTCATCACAGGTTTCATCAAACCAAACACCAACTCCGTTGACCAACCCTTAACATTCAGCTGACATGGACCAAACCAACAGTTACTGGTCTTTTTCAATTTGTTACTGCCATAAACATACGCTAAACTTTGCAGGACATGTCCCACTCCTGATGTGGGACATGCTCTGAACACCAAAACGCAGAAAGTCCTTTAAAACATTGCCTCTAAAACTTCTGCAAAATCTGTAAATATTTAGTCATTAAAACAGAAAAATAACGTTTGTTTAGCCAAACGATCCCTAATAAAGTCGATAATTAGCTACAATAATAGAAGCAGGAACTAAAGTTGTGAGATTTACAGTTGTACTTTTTCACAAAAATTTTTTTAATATATTTGAAAGTTTTCATCATAGTAATTTGACATATTTACACGTCACATTTACATGTATATTTGATTATACACATGTATTCAGTTATCATTTTAAAGGTGTTCTATTTTCTTCGGAGGTTCCACACTCTGACCAGCAGGGCTCAGATTGGTACCGGTAGGGTTCAGGGTGGTACCAGCAGGGGTCAGGCTAGTACCAGCAGGGGTTAGCCTAGAACCAGAACCAGCATGGAACCCACCCCAATGACCCACAGAGCGGATCAGTTGCTCCATAAAAGTTTAAGGTCATAGGTAGTCCACTAAGGAATAGCGGCGGTTGTCATTATTGTAATCTGTGTGTTTGTTTGTTTGTTAACAAAATAACTCAAAAAGTTATGAATGGATTTGACTGAAAGTTTTAGGAAATGTTGATACTGACACAAGGAACATTTTCTTGGTGATTTTAGGGTGGGGGCACATGTCTTTCAGGAGGGGTGGCTGATCTGCCTTGGTGGAGTGTGCACTCCAAGTGACTTTCTATTTTCATCTGTTTTAACATCAAGTTTCATCAAACTCAGGTTTAACAGTGGATAAAATAACACTTGTCTCTTTTCTATGGGTTAAAGGTTAAAGGAGTCATTCCATTGTGATTTCATTAATATTGCTGTGTTAATTGTTATTGAATTCAATGTGTGTTGATTCTATTTAAAAAAAAACAAAAAAAAAACATATGCATTGTTTGTTTCCAGTTGTTTTTGGATAGTAGAAAAATGACTGGAGGTCGAACGTTTTTCGTTACTTCCTCATACATGTCCAAGACGCGGTGATGAGGCGTCTGATTGGCTCCCCTCTGGCTCTGTGTGTTTTTACCATCCCAGAGTAACATCCAGCTAGGTTTGGTGACGTTGCTTGTTCTGAAAACGTGCAAGGGAAAGGACGAGGCTTTATTTCCACAGAGAGCACATGAACAAGTTTGATCCAACATTTTTTCCAGTTTGTGCAACAGCCATTGTGGCGTCATCTTCTCTTGTAGATGCTAATGCTACTTCAGATTTGCTGCAACCCTTCGTCAGTGACAGCAATATCCACATGACGTGTAGTGGACAGACTACTAGTGTCTGGTTTCTCTGTTGTTTTCTATGAATGCATCCAGTTGATGGGACACACCACGCAGCAAACACGTGTCAAAGCATGTGTTTGTAACTCTGGGTGATCCATCAGCTGTGCACTTGTACGTAGCAGCCATTAACACTACCCAACAACTGATGAAAGTAGTTTGCTAATGCCATGAACCAACACAGTTGCCATGACGACATGGGAGGATGATTCATAGGACGGAGGGAGATGACCTGCTAAACAAGGACTGTCAGGTGGTCTTCCTTCTGAAGAGGGTTCCTGTCACTTCTGACCAATCACAGAGCAGCTAATGTCTGACGTACGGACCAGACCAGAAAGAAAGTCGGTTATTTATGTAGAAGTGGACGTTACTTTAACCCTTAAAGACCCTTAAATATCCATCTTTAACCGTTAAAGACCATTAAACATCCGCCTTTAACCCTTAAAGATCCTTAAATATCTGTCTTTAACCCTTAAAGACCCAAACGTCCACCTTTAATTAACCCTTAAACACCTAAAGGTCAAATGTAACCTGCCAAATCAAGGATAATATTAGAATAAATGGAGAAAATAACACTTAGTAAAGGGTTAAATGTGCAGAAAAATTTATTTAAAACCAGAAAAATAGATGTTAATGGTTAAAAGGAGTGAAAGTTGAGCTGTTTTCATTTGACTCCACTTCTTTAAAATCATGTGAAGGACTTTGAAAAGTTCTGAAGGAAAGAGTTTGAAAATGAAGAAGCTGTAAATGTGTAAATAAGTTTTTACATCATCGGTGAGACCCTGAACTCAGTACGCTGCCATGTTCTGCTCATTATTTCCTCATGATGCACATGCGCAAGGAGTGAGAGGACGTGTGTAAGCCAAGCTCCGTGAAAAGTTTGAAAGTGGCTACAATGGAGATAAACTGAATATAAAGTTGATGTCAGAGCTAAGTTAATAATTTAAATTCCTAATTAACAAATTAAACGATAGCTCGGTGAGAATGAATGTGGAGGCTGGTGGTGGGAATCAAAAGACACACCGACAGAACAAACAAGGAACAACGTTGAACACTGCAAGTGCAAATCCATCTAAGCACGGAGTATTATCGACAGCGTATACAGGTATGGCTGGAATCGACAAACAAGAACTGTTCAATTATGAAAGAGGAAATAGCAGTAGCTCTGGACACACTTCAGCCACAATTGAACTCTCTTAAAGCACAATTGGAAGAAAGTGCTGAGAAATTAAATGGTGTAGAGGATGGGCTGAATGATATGGATGAGCGTGTTACTGCACTCGAGGAAGATAAGAATAAAAGTGAGATGGATCTAAAGCAGCTGCTTAAAGAGAAGACAGAACTTTGCGATAAACTGGGAAGACTGGAGGTACACAGTCGGAAATTTAATCTACGAGTGTTTGGCCTGTCTGTGGGTGTTGAAAAAGGGACTCCTACAGCCTACATGAACAATGTTATGATGGAGATGTTTGGAGGTAAAATTAAGACTGAGCCGGTGGTTGAAATTGCCCACAGAGTAGGTTTCGGGAGTAAAATCATGTTGGTGAGGATGCAACGCTTCATGGCAAAGGAAGAGATACTGATACTTTCTAAGAAAGAGGGCACACTCAAATACGGAAAGATGGAGCTCCAGTTTTTCCCTGACCCAACGACGGACATGGCCAAGTGAAGGGCAACATTTAAAGACATTTGGGGAAAACTCAAGACTGCGCGTGTCCAACATGGAATTATTCACCCAGCTACTCTGATCATCACATATGTGACCCGCCACCACGAAACCAGGCATAAGTCGCGCTGAGCCGTTCAGAGCTACAGCCAAATTTAGGCTGGAAGGTTATTCCTTATTTGTGTTTACACCTTATCAAAAAACGGTACCGTAACACCTCTATGTTCAGTTCCTGTGGTCATTACATTGAAATCCAATCAATAAAGGTGTTTATTGGGTCAATTATTTAAGCGGTGACAAAAGTTTAAGGATTGCTGAGCAAAGACAAAGACGACTTCCACCTCTTTTCGCCGAACAAACCGGTCTCCGTTCCGTGCGTAAACATCCAAGTGTTCGGTACGAGGTAAAAGCCTATATTGAATGCTCTTGTCCAATGGTGTAAGCCAAATGATTATAATACGTTGCAATTCTGTCCTATTATTAAAATATATAGAACTTCTGTGACATGAATAATGAATGAATATGAATGAATAATTTTTGTCAATCGGATACAAATTATTATGCGTTGCTAAGGACTTCCTACCTCAAAACAGTCCAAAACTTTAACGGACAATATCTAAAAATATGCAAATTGCATAATAGGTCCAACTGTGGATATTAAAATGACCATAACTTTGGTTCTACTTATGATAGAAACATAATTTTTTCACCATCTTAAACCTTAGTTTCCACTCTACCAATCTACACAGATAACTCAGTTTTGATTTCCAGACTCTTATGCCTGGTTTCGTGGTGGTGGGTCACATATGGAAACGAGACGAGGAGATTCAATGATCACAAGAAGGCAGAGGCCTACTGTGACTCCGTGGAGAAATCGCTGAAACCTTCAGAATCTGGAACTGCATGAATCCACGGACAATCTCCAGGACTTGGTGGAAGTTTGCCTATCTCACGAACTTGACACAATTACGCCATAGGTTGGTTTCATAAAAGCCACAAATGAACATGAACTTTGATTTTGGAGTTGGTAGTAACCATGCAGCACTTACGAAAGTGTGTGGGTGTGCGTGTGTGTGGGTTCGGGTGAGTGTTCTTGTAAGAGGGAGGATGACATGATGGGGAAGGGAGGGGTGAAGGGATGGGTGATGATGTGATGGGTTTATGTTGTGTGTGTACTTTGTTTCGGGAAAGTAATAATTACTGTAGGAGAGATATGTTGGTTTAAAATGAGTTTAGGATACACTAATGTATAAACCTATTTTACCACAAAAAGATTTGAGGAAAGGTCACTTGAATATTTGTAGTCTATGTAATAAAATTGATGAGGAATGGATATAAATTACATATACTTGCAATAACAGAGACCCACCTGAACTCAGTCATAAATAGTGAAGTATAGAAAATAGATGGATTTAACATGTACAGACTAGATAGGGGAACAAGGGGAGGTGGGGTGGCTATCTATTGTCAAGATGATATTCCAGTTAAAATCAGGAATGACCTTGGATGTAAAGATGTCGAAATATTATGGCTCCAAATACAACTTCCCTATGTAAAAAAAAAAATGCTAATAGGATGCTGCTATAGACCTCCAAATGCGAACACGGTGTACCTGGAAAATATATGCAAAATGCTGGATAAAGCATGTGATGCAAAGGCTGAAATGTTTGTTTTAGGTCACTTAAATATTGACTGGAATGTGAAAGATTGCCCTATGAAAGCCAGACTCCTTTCCCTAGCTGACACATGTAATCTATCACAAGTAGTTAAAAAGGATACCAGAATATGTAGAAGAGCAAATGGAGACAAATCCTCAACATGATTTGATTTAATATTTACAAATGTTTCTGAGTTGTGCTCAAAAGCTATTTCCATTCCAGTGGGCTGCAGCGGCCACAATCTCATAGCTGTTGGAAGGAAGACAAAAGTACCCAAAAGAGGTCAGAAAATTATTTTTAAACGAATCTTTAAAAACTTCGATGAAAACAGCTATTGTAATGAAGTAAGAGCGATTGACTGGTCTGAAGTACTACTAGAGGAGGATCCTGACCTTGCTCTGGATGTGTTTGATCGATTACTACTCCCAATCATAAATAAATATGCTCCTGTTAAAACGTTAACTGTACGTAACAGTATGTCACCCTGGTTAGATCAAGAACTTAAAGCACACATGTTGGACAGGGATAAAGCCAAGGCAGAAGCAATAAAATCTGGGGATGAAAAAGAATGGAGCATGTATCGCAAACTAAGAAATTTTGTAACAATGTTGAATAAAAACAAGAAGAGGATGTATTATAAGAAAATTAGAAGTGTTAATACGGATAGTAAGGCAATGTGGAAAATACTTAATCAGTTAATAGGAAAAAGTGGTAGATCTACACCGTCTTGCTTAGAGACCAAAGGCAATTTTATCACCAAACCAGTTGATATAGCTAATTACTTAAATAGTTACTTAAGTGATAAAATTCAGAAATTAAATAATGACATGGAGGTAACTGATAAGGGTATAGTACTCTCATCCAGGCTTATTACCAACAAGCTGATGATGAATAAAAGCTGTAGGTTCCACTCTAGAAAAGTCAGTGTGGCAACTGTCGAACAATTAGTAAAATTAAGTAAAAATAAACCAGCTGGTGTTGACAACCTGGATGTGAGGTTGCTTAAACCTGTTGCTAATGTGTTGGCAGTACCTATTTGCCATTTAATAAATTCAAGTTTTGCAAAATCAATCTGTCCAGGAGACTGGAAAATTGCTAAAATTATTCCACTAGAATAATAAATAGTAGACCGATAAGCATTTACCCACACTGAGTAAAATTCTGGAAAGAATAGTCTATGAGCAAATACAAAATTATTTCTGTATGAATAATTTAAGTACAGTTCATCAACATGCATATAGGAAGCGGCACTCCAAAGCTACTGCATTAACCCAAGTGACTGATGAATGGTTGAAAGAAATAGATGCAGGTAGATTAGTTGGTTCTGTTTTATTAGACTTTAGTGCTGCTTTTGACATTATTGACCATACGTTATTAGTGAACAAACTACACTTATGGTTTTGACAGGGGTTATATTGATTGGATCAATAGTTACCTTACAAATAGGAAATACTGTGTATACTTTAATGGTGGGTTTTCAGAAATGAGGGTTATGAGTTGTGGAGTCCCGCAAGGGAGTTGTTTGGGACCATTATTATTTTAATTATTTTCAAATGATTTACCTCTCATTTTAAACCATGCTTCCATTGCTCTGTATGCTGATGACTAAACCATCTACTCGGCAGCGTCAATTGCAACAGAGCTTGAACATGTATTAAATGAAGAGCTTGTATTAATAAGAAAATGGGTCAACTTAAATAAACTAATTCTTAATATAGAAAAAATAGTGCTATTCTCTAAGTGGGGACGAAGAGCAGAGCCAAAATTGAAGTTAAAACTAAATGACAAACAAATAGAACAGGTCACTGAAGTAAAGCTACTTGGTGTGCTGATTGACAGCCGAATGACCTGGACGGTTCATGTAAATGAAGTAGTTAAGAAGATGGGTAAGGGGATGGCTGTTTTCTTTCCTTTTCTTTTCCTTTTCTTTATAGAAGTAGACTATAGCTTTACCTTGGTTGTGACTGTCCAAAGTCCTGAGAGTACTATGACTTTGGTATAACAAGAAAGAATATAACCAACTCAAGAAGCAAATTTTATTTCCCTTCTATGTTATGTTTTGTTTGTGCTGTATGAGGTATGAATGCATGTCTGTTAAATGATAATGAAATTGTATGTTCATCTTTGACGTGATAGCTGATGTGGATCAACAAACAATTCAATTCAATTCAAACACATTTAAGGAGAATCTGAAGCTGAGCCTGTACCCTTAACCCTAACCCCGACCCTTCACCCCGAGCTTCCAAACATCAGCACAATTCTGGAATTAAAGAGATGAGTTGTTAAAAACACTGATCATTAGGTTCCAACTGTCACTACAGTTTTCAGCTTCATGTTTATGAAACTGAAGCTGAAGGGAAGAATTTATCCAAAAATGAAGGGAAACTGGAGGAACAGGAGGGAAACTGGAGGGAATGGAGAGCCTGGGGGCCACATTTGGCCCCCAGGCCACATGTTTAAGACCTCTGTTCTAAAAGGTTAGTCACCTGGACACTAAACGGTTAGACTGAAGTGGACTTTTTCCAACTTTGCTTTTTCTGAAACCTTTAGCTCAGTTTCCCTTTGACCTTGAGAGGCAGAAATCACTGAGGAAAAGGTTTTAATGTGGTCATGTGACTACACCGCCGCCACCTGAGGCCTGCTGAACCGCCATCGTCGCTCCTGTTTGGAAATGAATCCTGCTTTGTTTAATTATCGTGTTTGTCGCTGTTCGACCATAGAGCGTGACGCTGTTGCTGCCAACGCTGCCGTTCCCCGGCGACTCGCCGTCAACACCATCGACGCGGCCTTTAACTGGTTCTCGGAGTTAATCTGTAGAAATTAAATGTGTGAAATCCCTGGACAGGAAGTGAGTGACGGCAGGTTGGCTCAGCGCCGCCGGCAAGACACTCCTCCACGGTAAACCCAAAGTAAATGTGAGGCTTAAGTGTCGGAGGATGCGTCGGTGCCCAAGGGCCCGTAAATCTCCTCCCACTGGGCCGCTTCCCTGCCAGCGCTGAGCCACTGGTGGTGTGAAATGAGTCTGGCAGAGCACAGCTTCGTCAGCGTTGCTGCTGATTTATTGATGGAAGGATGATGGCTGCAGCAGCGGCACTGTGATACTACCAGGATCTGGATCTGGTCTGATCTGGTCCAAAAACCATCAAACTGAAACAAGGTTTGATGAACCTTGGACAGAGCTCTGAGGGACTGAACCTCATCCAAGGGTTCCGGGTCCCTTATCCTTATCCTATCCTTATTTTTAGTGATCCAGGATTTTGACTTCCCATTACAACGTGTTACTCCCTCGTCAAGGAATTTTACTCCCCACTACAGGAGTTTTAGTCCTTGATCTCAGATGTATAGTCCCTGATCCAGGATTTTTAGTCCCTGATCCAGGGTGTTAGTCCCTGATCCAGGAATTTAGCCCCTGATCCAGGAATTTAGCCCCTGATCCAGGAATTTAGCCCCTGATCCAGGATTTTAGCCCCTCATCCAGGATTTTAGCCCCTCATCCAGGAATTTAGCCCCTGATCCAAGATTTTAGCCCCTCATCCAGGATTTTGGTCCCTGATCCAGGATTTTAGTCCCTCATCCAGGATTTTTAGTCCCCATTAGAGGATTTCAGATTCAGTTTTCATTTCAGGTTGAATCCATTTTCCATCTTTTTTGTAACAACATTAATTTATAAGAATTTCTTTTGTCCGTTTTTACCAAAAGTCATTAGAACCAGAACCGTGAGGATCTTTTAGTCCTGGTCCTGGCCCTGATCCAGCGTTCCAGCTTCAAGTGCAGATGGAAGTTGGATGTGAACTGTAACATCAGCTGAACGGATCACTCCCATCATCCTCTCTGCTGGTAACCATAGCGACCGGGACATCAAACACGGCAGCTGACGCCTTCTGCCGCCGAGTCGCTGACGGCGCCACTGGGTCTCTGACAGCGCTGCTGAGCTCCAAGCAACTAATTGAATTTGCAGTTGTTGATGTTGAAAAAGCTCTTCAGTTGTCAGCAGAGACCAGTTCCCACTTCACAGCCACCGTCTTATTATCACACCATCAATATTCACTGATCAATAACCAATCAATCCAGGGGCTGACGCAGATCCAGGTCGAATGAAGCTAAATAAGCAGAACGGAACCGAAGGCCAGAACATGGTCTGAGCTACATCTGTCGTCTGTTTTCCTTCCTCTCATCAATTGTGATCATTAATTTTGCATCAAAAACTGATAAAACTTTACATTAGGGATTGTTAATTATGAGGTAATTATGTAGTACTTATCAGGTCATTTTGAAGTAATTCTGAGGTAATTTCATGGTAATAAAGCCTTTATAATCACATATTACAAATAACAGATTGCAACATTATTGCTGTGAAATGATATCAGTTACCACAGAATTACCACATAATTATCTCACAATTACCACTTTATTAACAATTCCTCATGTGAAGTGTTTCCTAAACTGTGCTTATGTTAAAACAGACGCTGAAGTTTTGCAGAAAAACCAGGACATGTGGACTTTCATGTTTTCTTAGCTCTCACAGTCCACATTTTGGGAGAAATTCAGAGGTGTTTGATCTCCTCTGAACATGTCGGTGATACAGGCTGCAGCATTTTATTATTCTGAGCCTCTGAAAGTTTAATTTCACACAAACACAAGAAAAACTAACAGTGAAATATGGGGGAAGTGGGACTGAAGTGGACCCGTCTGCAATGGGAAGAGATCCTGGATTCTGGATCACTTTGAAATTTATTCTCCATTTACTGCAATGTAAATGTTCAAAGTGATACAGGATCCGTGATCTCTTCCGAATGATCACCAAAATGTAATAATTTGTTCCTTGTGACACTCCCAACACATCCTGAACATTTGATCAAAATCCTTCCATTAACGTTTTGAGTAATGTTGCTGACAGACAAGCATACTTGGTGGACCTGTCTTCATTTAAAGGGGGAAGGTCTGCCTTGGTGGAGGTTTACACTGCTTTTCTAGTTTTAGAATGTAAGTCTTGGTATGAAATTGGTTTTCTGGTAAATATATTTAATGCTCTTTTGTATAATGATTCTATTAGAGTTTGGTTTGATTAGTGACAGAGCAGTTTGTAAAATAGTACTGGATCTGTGAGCATACCAGAGCAGAAACATTCTAGCTCCATTGATTCTCATTGATGACCAAATATATTTAAAATTGTGTAAGCTGATATGAATTATTTTTGAAGTTTTCTTAATGTGACTTTTGAAAGTGGGGGAGGAGTCTAGAACCACTCCAAGATACTTGAACTGAATAATTAGACTCTAATTACATTTGTCACTTTTGAAAATTGGACTAACCACACCCACTTTCCAAGTGGCTGGGACCACTGATTGTTTAATTGATAAATTCACCATATGTGTCATAGGGATGTAAAGTAGGCAATGTTTCATTCATTTTTGATAAGTCTGGTCCAACTGTATACCTGAGTGCATGCCCGCTGAAAGACGGTAAAGGAAGCCAAGTACAGTAGTATCTCTACATACAAAAGCCTCTGCTAATGAAAATGACAAATTACAAAAAACCTTACCTTAATTTTTCGTCTCTGAATACGAAATAAAATTCTATTTACGAAAGAAACTGAAACCTCCCAGACAATAATACAGTTCATTCCTATACCCAACTACATAATTTATGTAAATACGTCACATATATAGCATCCCATTGCCTATGAGGGAGCTACCCATGATGCTTATCGTTACCCTTTGACTCTCAGTCATCACGGACCTGCTGCTGTGTCTCCCGGTAACAACCACTTTAATGGTCATTTCTCCACCTTTTAGTATCAAAAGTTCAGTTGAACGATTCAAGAAGAGTATATGACCGACAGACTATCATCAGCTTAAGGAAAACTGTTAAAAACTTGGACTCTGCAAGCCTGGAGAAGTGGACCGTTGTACAGCAGAGTCTCCCCACAGATGTGGAGGCATCGGAGGTGGCATCTGTGGGAGGAAGTAGAGGCGGCTGTCGCAGTGGATTTACAGCAAAGCTAACAGCTAACCCTTTTCTACTGCAGCTGCCCAATGTACACTCACTGGAAAAAAACTGGATTTAAACACCAAACACCAGACTGCTGCATCCTTATGCTCACCCAGACGTGGATCAACTCTTCTTTCCCGGACACCAACATTAGCCTGGATGTGCTTACAATATTCAGGTCCCACAGAATCTATGCTCTCACAGATAAAACCTGGTGTAGTGGTTTTTGTATCTACACTAACAGCTGGTGTGAGCCTGGACGAACTAAAATCTAAATCTACATTTTCTTTTAACACATATTTCATACAGAATCTGCAATTTCCTATAAATTTTAAAGGGTTTGCGAGGTAGTATTGGGGGGCTTAGAACGAATTAGGCATTTTACATGTAAAATGTACAAAAACACTTCTGGAACGAATTAATTTCATAAGTAGAGGTACCACTGTAGATGGTGACAAAGTAAAGTTAGAACCACCCACAGCAAAGGAGTCAGAATTACACCTGTGGCACATGACTAAAAATAGATAGGAGGTAAAATACAAACATGAATCCATACTCTTGTGGATGTATCAATGCATTGCATCGTCAATTGTCAATTTATGGGACATTACTGATGGACATTACCTTCCACCATTATTGCCAATCGTTAATTGGTAATAATGATGGGCGGTGTTGTGGCTGGTGTGACGTAAAGCAAAAGTGACGGCAGTGTAATCTTTACAGATACAACAATGGCAGCGTGCATGGTTATTGTGGTACACCCACCCCCCCCGGTTGTGTTGGTGGAGGACCAAGTCAAAGAGGCTGGTAAAGTTGGGCTGATAGTAATGGAACTGGGAGGAAGAAATTACAACCACATCCACATGTAGTGGTCGGTAGCCCTGAGTCAGTCAAGATGATGGACAGATTTGTACACTTCCTGTTGGTTTAACATCCACTTCCTGTTGGTTTAACGTCTCCTTCCTGTTGTTACCAGGTCCAGTGACCAACGCCATCATTACGTCAGCTCCCGCTAACATGTTCCTTCCTGACAGTCGTCCATCTGTCCCTCTGCCGCGATTCAGCCGCCATCTGCACGTGTCTGAGACTGGAGAGGGCGGAGCCTCTGGAGATGTCTGTGTACGCCTGGGTCTGTTCCAACAGGTAGGCTCCAACCACCACCATTACAGGCTCCACTCACCACCACCACTACAGGGTCCAGGTGAAGGAACGTCACTATTCTGTTAAAGTAAGACTGTCAAACATAAGGCCCAGGGACCAAATGCGGGCCATCACACGTTCCAATGTGGCCCCTTGACTGAAGAACATAACCTAAAAACACAAGTAATACTGTATTTTGTGGACTATAAGACTTAAAACAATTAAAACACTTTAATTTTCTCCAAAAACCAGTGCGCCTTATATATGGATTAATTGTGGTTGTATTTAGTGACTGGGAATTTTGACTTTTATGCCATGAGTTTAACTTTTTCAAAATGATCAGATAAAAAGTCTAAATTCCCAGTCACTAAACACAACCATAATTAATCCATATATAAAGCCCACTGTTGTTTTTGGAGAAAGTTAGTCGATGTATAAACAACCCGCAACCGACCGCTTTTTTAACTAACCTGCCCGCAGCTCATACCACAATAAATATATTTGAAAAGGATGAACCTGACCTGCTTCTGGACTCGCATTAAAAAAAATAAATAAAAAATAGTCAATGGTTTTTATGAACATCATACCTTACTTATACCTTACTCACATACCTGCATTTATTTCTGTGTTAACATCCAATGTCAGTGCTTGCGTACAGCATCTAAACGAGGGATCAGGAGACATTTGAACCTGGTTTCAACGGAAGCGAAAACACTGGGAGCTGCTCATCATCTTTAGAAATCTCGAACACTCAAAGACATTTTAAAATAGTACATAAAAAAAAATCAAAAAAGCAGCACACATAGGACAATTACATGACACAGGACAGAACATGAGGACACTACAAGACACGGCACATTAATCACACATTAAAAGCAGTTCTGAAAAGGTGAGTTTTGATATGGGATTTGAATAGTGGGAGGTCTGTACAGTCACGGATGTGTTTAGGGAGGGACTTCCAGAAGGTGGGAGCAGCTATGGAGAAGGCTCTTTCACCCCAGGTCCGGTGCTTGGTTCTGACTGGAGGGGACAGGAGGTTGACGTTGGAGGAGAGGAGGCTGCAAGAAGGGGTGTGGCAGTGGAGCATGTTGGTGAGATAACAGGGGGCCTGGTTTTGTAGGGCTTTGTGGGTGAGGAGGAGGATTGTAAAATGAATGTGTTGAGGGTTGGGGAGCCAGTGGATCTTCTGAAAGACTGGGGTAATGTGGTCACGGGAGCGGGTGTGGGTGAGCAGGTGGGCGGTTTTGAATGTATTGAAGTCTATTGAGGTCTTTGGAGGATGAGCCATAGAGCAGGGGTTCTCAAACTTTTTTGGCCCAGGTCCCCCTTGGACCGGTGAAATTTTTCCATGTCCCCCCTCATCCTCGCGATACTGAAAATGATTTTTAAAAAAACCCACTTCAACAATGATTATTATGAAACAATGATAACCTTTTTTAATAGTGCTTTTGTGCAAACCAGCGACATTTTCAGGTATTATAATATAAATGAGCACTTCAGAAACAAAAATTTTAAATAATTTTAAAATAATAAACGGAACAAAAGACACACAAAACCGTGTGTGTGTGACAGACAGACAGACAGACTTAATGAGAGGGATGGGCTTGTCAACCTCAATATAACTATCAATGTACTTTCTCTTTTTAGGGTTAGGGCAGACATGTCCAAACCATTCCCAAAGGGCCGGTGTGGCTGCAGGTCTTTGTTCCAACCAAGCAGCAGCACACCAGACTGGACTCAATTAATGAACTGATCTCAGTCTTTGGAGAGTTGATTGGTCAAACTGTTTACTCTTGGTTGGTTGGAACAAAAACCTGCAACCACACCGGCCCTTTGTGGAATAGTTTGGACATGCCTGGGTTAGGGCGTTTGTTTTTGTCATTGTCATTTTCATTGTCATTTCTTTTACCACTTCTTGAGGAACTTGGCGGACACAAAAATGATCCATGTTCGCTGCAGGGTGGCTAAAAATAGCCTGTGACTCGGTCCGTCTCAATTTAGTCAAGCTAGCGTCAAGCAGCGCTGTTACTTCCGCCCACTCGCTACAAAATAAAACTTTCGCATTTCAAAATAAAACAGCAAAAAAAACAAAAACAAAAAACAAAACAAAACCGTGAATAATTTCGCGTACCCCCTGGACATGCGCCACGTCCCCCTAGGGGTCCGCGGACCCCAGTTTGAGAACCGTGGCCATAGAGGATGCTATTGCAGTAATCGAGTCTGGAGGGGATGAAGACATGGATCAAAGTTTCAGCAGCAGAGAAGGAGAGTGATGGATGGAGACTGGCAATATTTTTGAGATTGAAGAAAGCAGTTCTTGTGATGTGGTTGACGTGGTGTTGGAAGGAGAGGTTGCTGTCCAGGATAACTCCGAGGTTGCGCGTGTAAGCGGAGGGGGACAGAGTGGACTTTTCAACAGTGAGAATGAAGTTGTGAACGGTTTTGGTGAGGGATTTGGGGCCGATGATGAGCATGTCAGATTTGTCACAGTTGAGTTGGAGGAAATTAGAGTGCATCCATGATTTTATTTCAGTGAGGCAGTTGGTCAGGGTGAAGTGAGTTACAGTGGATGAGGGATTTGGTGGAGATGTACAGTTGGACGTCATCAGCGTAGCAGTGGAAATGGAGATGACAGCAGATGAGGTTACCAAGGGGGAGCATGTAGAGGATGAAGAGAAGTGGACCAAGCACCGAACCCTGAGGAACACCTTGTGACAGAGGGGCAGTGGAGGAGGTGCAGTTATTGATGCTGATGAACTGATGTCTGTTTGTGAGATATGATTTTAGCCAGGAGAGGGCGGAGCCATTGATGTTGAGGGATTATTCCAGGCAGGAGAGGAGGATGGTGTGGCTGATGGTGTCAAAAGCTGCTGTTAGGTCAAGGAGGAGGAGGATGCTGAGGTGGCCGTAGTCTGAGGAGAGGAGGTGGTCATTGGTGACTTTGAGGAGGCCTGTTTCTGTGTTGTGACGTGAGCGGAAACCAGATTGAAATGGTTCGAACAGAACATTGGAGGTGAGGTGGGTGTTGAGCTGAGTGGCGACGGTGTGCTCCAGAATTTTAGACAGGAAAGGGATGTTAGAAAATGGGCCGGAAGTTATTCATAGTGTCAGGGATGAGTCCAGGTTTTTTGAGGATGAGGGTGACAGCCGCCAGTTTGAGGGTGTTGGGAACTGAGCCAGAGCTGAAGGAGGAGTTGATGATGTTGATGATGAGTGGGGAAATGGCTGGGAGACAGTTTTTGACAAATGTGGATGGGGTGGGGTCCAGAGCACAGGAGGTTTTCATGCCCACCGTGAGTCTGGACAGCGGTGCTGGGGACACAGGAGAGAAGTGAGCCAGGGGCTGAGTGGTGGAGGGGGGGTCAGGTTACTGTAACTGGTGTGAATTTTGTTGTGGAAAAATGAGAGAAAGGCGTTGCAGGTTTTCTTGCAGAGTCGTTCAAGTTGACGTTTATGGTATTTCATTTTGTGGTGTTCAGGAGTGTACCAGGGTGCTGAGTGTGTGAAAGCGACTGTTTTGGATTTGATGGACACCAGTTGATCAAGACAGGAGGAGAGTGTATGGTTGTAATAGTTCACAAGGTCTGAGGGGTTGTCAGGTGATGGGGGAGGGGAGCCGGACATCTGGGTGGCAAGAGAAGCTAAGACAGCAGAGGGGGAGATGGATTTGATGTTGCGGAAGGATATTTTGCATGATTCTTTGGGAGTGATTGAGTGACTCCATAGTGATTTCCAGGTGATCAGAGATATGGAGGTTGAGGCTGGAGAGCTGATTTATTGTGAGGCCAGAAGAGCAGACGAGGTCCAGGGTGTGACAACGGCTGTGAGTGGGGAAGTTGATGTGCTGGTGTGATGTTGAGGCAATGTAGTAGGTCCAGGAACTCAGCAGCAGGTTTATTGTTGGAGTCGTTGACATGGAAGTTAAAATCACCCAGGAGAAGAACAGAAGGAAAGATGGAACAGAGCTGGGTTAGAAAATCTGAAAAATCAGAGAGAAAGGAGGGGTTTGTGATGTCTTTGACTTGCGCGCGAAGTGGATTAAAGTGAGGGAGAGTTGCGCAATGTCGTCAGCCTCACTCTCTCTTCCCTGTTCTCAACCAACTCCAGTGACAGAACAAGTGTCGAGACGACTGGGGGTGAGAAGGGCGCAGTGGATGACCAGGACGCTTTTAATGCCTTGCCCTGCTCAAAGCGCTCCACAGCACTGTGCTGTCCCCGCCTTCCTGAGCATTGGCCAACATTGCTCCTAACTGCGCTTTCCACCGGGTCCAGTCTTCGCATGCTGGGATAGGCACTCCCAAGACAGAGACTCACCAGAGGGTTTGCGACCCAACCGGCTACCCTCACCTGGTTTAGCCCGCCTACCAAAGCGGTTGCCCAAGGTGTGGCCGCTGCGCATGCTGCAGCTTCTAGGAGCCACAGGTGAGAGCTGAGCATCAGATGGGAGCCAAAGCAGGACGAGCTACCCTATGGGTGAATATTTCTGCCTAAAGGGCATGGCAAGCCCCCCCTGCAGAGGTACTGTCCCTATCTGACACCCCATACACCGGGTTTGACTTAGGCAGGCGATAAATGACAGCAGTGACTAGAGGAGTGGAGCCGGATAGTTTTTGAAGGCAGTGTGTTCAAATAAGGGAATGGAGCTTGTTTTAATGTCTTTTCTGTATATTACTGCAACACCACCTCCCCAACACTCACGGCGAGCTTTTTCAATGTAGGTGAAGTTGGGGGCAGTGGTCTGGTTTAGTGAGAAATAGTCCAGGGGTTTGTGCCAGGTTTCAGTGAGATAGAGGAAATCAAGATTATTGTCTGTTATAAATTCATTCAGTATTAAGCTTTTGTTGTTGAGTGAGCAGGTGTTGAACAGAGCCTGTTTCAGGTGGTGTTGCTTTTTGATTGGCTGTGAGGACTTAGGAAGTGGATGGAGATTGGAGAGATTCACATGGTGTTTGTTGTGATGACGTAATGAAGAAGTTGCAGGACGGCAGGGGAACCAGAAAGAAGGAATGGAGTTTGGCGACGTGAAGCTGTATGAAAAGATGAGACCTGAGCAATCCTCCTGATTTTTTTCAATGACCCGTAACTGCAGGTGACCGCAGTTTACTGCGAGCATATATATATATATATATATATATATATATATATATATATATATATATATACAACAATTGTACAACACAATTTTCATTCTTTTTTTGCTTTGTGCCTGAGAACTTTCAAAGTCGTCAGGCATTAAATTCTTTTTTTTGCTGGTGAATATTGTTGCATTGCTGTTTCTGATCAATAACCTGCATTTATTTTAACCAATTATCTGTTTTTGATGCTAAACTGAGTCTGAAACCTTTGTTTTTTCATGTTTTTAGGAGGAAGACGAGACGTTCCTGCAGAAATGTGACAAACTGAATGCACTCATGAACGCCGTCACTGACAAGGTAGTGGGCGGTGCTTGAGGGCAGAGCTTGTGTGGTCAGATTTATGATGTAAAAGTTTGTTCTTTTAATGAGTAATAATAATGCTAATAATAATAATAATTAGTTCTGTCCAAATTAATGCAAATTAATCCATCACCATGATTAATCAGATTAAAACTTTAAACTAACTTCAGTGGAAACAGTTGAAGGTGTTGAATGAACAGATTAATTTCATATTTATTCATATTTAATAAATGTGAGATTAATCTGAATAAATATGAACACAATTCACTAACATCTATTCTCCTCCCTCAATTCTCAATGGATTTCAATTCTGTTTGATTAATTAGATAGATATAAGCACTGGACATAAAACTTATCACTTTGTTTGTCAAAGTTAGCCTTTGTTAGCAATTTGTTTACAACTTACTTTATTTTTCCAGTCTGTCATTATAATCACTGCTCTTCCCTCAGTTCTAAACGGATTTAATTTCCCATTGATTCACTGAGTTCAGTTTCAATCCAGATCAAAGAAAGTAATTGATCCAATATTAGTTTCCACCAACAACCTCCTGCATATCATTAACATCTTTAACCACAGTCACATGTCATTACCCAGTTACCTACTTTAGTTCAGTCAGATGTTACTCCAGAAGAGCTTTGGGGGCTTCCTATACCATTCACACTATTTTAAAAACACACACACACACACACACAAACTGGGGTTGATTTTATCATCTATTGAATAACTTCCTTTTGTTGATAACAGTCATTACAGCTGTGAGGACCTGATAAACACAGGGTCATTGGAACTATGTTTTTCTAAATGTTTTGGATATTTTTTTAATCACAGTTTTTGGTGTTTTTCTGTATTTTAAAAGGGTTTTTGAATATGTTTTAGACTTTGTCACTTTTATACATTACTTTATTTTGGTGTGTGTATTTTACTTTATTTTATCATGTTTTGTGTATTTTTTCCCAACGTTTTTTGTCTCTTAGTGTATTTTTATGTATTTTATGGGGAATTAGAGTTTAAAAAAAACAAAGGGTGGACCTACATAAAGTATTTTAATAATAATTCATCTAAATTTATCCTGTGATTAATGTGATTAAAATTTTAATAATTTGACAGCACTAATAATAGTCAGGGTCAGTTTTCAAAACAGATGAACCCTGAAGTCATTTCATGTTAATTTTTGTCATACAGTGTTTTAAGAGGTTTTGAATGTTGTTGAATTCAGATCTTCTTTATACGGGGCTCAAAAATGTCCCATAATGCCTCAAAATGGACAAATCCAATATGGCCACCACAGCCAGGTCAAAATCTACTGAATGAGTTAACTTTATGACTGTAGAAGGAAAAACATGAATGTAATGTGCTTCTATATGTTTTCACATATGGAGAATTCAATGACACACTCAGATTTAAGATCAAGACTAAAGAAAATACTGGAAATTAATGTACACGGTTATAATTGGTGTCTGGGATAATGAATAATTAATGAACAAAAGCGAACCACGAAAGCATTGAATTGAAATGAGTGTGTCATTGAATTCTCCATATGTGAAAACGTATAAAAGCACATTACATTCATGTTTTTCCTTCTAGAGTCATAAAGTTAACTCATTCATTAGATTTTGACCTAGCTGTGGCGGCCATATTGGAGTTTACATTGTAAGGCATTATGGGACATTTTTGAGGCCAGCATACAGAAGATTTCAATTCCACACCCTTCAAAACCCCTAAAAAACACAGTATGACAAAAATTAACATGAAATGCCAAGACAAAAGAGTGGAGAAACATAAAGTAATTTAATAATAATCTAAATTCACCCAATGTGATTAAAATTTTAATAATTTGACAGCCCTAAATAATGATAATAATAATATTTACTGTGTTTATTTCAGTCTGTTTTTGGTGACGGTGAAAATACGAAGGTTCGAGTCGCAGAACTGGAAGAAGAAGTTCAGACTCTGAAGAAGGTCAACAAAGATCTGTACGACTTCTCCAGTCAGCTGTTGACTAAGCCCACATAAACACACAACATATACACAACAACACACACTCGACAAACGGCACGAAATTACACAAATCCACGTCAAAAGTCTACAAACATGTATATAACACACAAATACACAAACTCACACCAGACCAACACAGATCAACACAAACAAGACCAAAAAATACTTGAAGCAGACACTGAAAAAACACACACAAAGTTCAACACAAATGCACACAAAACTAGACATCAACTGTTATTGGGATGACAGACTTTTATTCAGTGTGTTCTGCTCACAGGTCATGGAGTCACACTGGGGTCAGAGGTCATGGTGGTTTGTTTTGTGTATCTCATTCTTGTTTTGACTTTTTGAATAAACTACATTTTGTTTAATAAACTGTCTGAAGTATTTACTGTCAGCAGTACAAGTACACTCTGTACACTTTCATTACTTAGTCTACATAGTTGAACAGGTCAGTACAGTAGCTTCACTGACCATTTTCTCTTAAAGCTCCTCTGTGAGTAAGGGACTTTCCCCGTTGCCATGGAAACCGGCGTGGAGTTACACACGCAGACAGAGAGAGCTGACTTGGAATAAATACTGTCTGAATATTAAACCATGCCCCTGAACTCCTGCGATTTTTGGGAAAACTCAATAATTGGTGAAAACAAATCTGATCGTGAGTGACAGGAGGTTCTGAGGAACAAGTAGATATATTTATTTTTCCTGTACTGTGAAAAATAAGTGAGATACAGCAGTTTTAAAACCACTGAACTCACCAAAATGGAGCAGATCTGTTAGTCTGTCAGTCATGTTAAAGCCCCGCCCACAGTGTTTGTCAGTCATGTTAAAGCCCCGCCCACAGTGTTTGTCAATCATGTTAAAGCTCCTCCCACAGTCTTAATTGTCTGCAGGTGTTTCATAGTGCCAGGAGCACTGTTGCCATGGTGATGAGCAGTGGCGGGAACTTCAAAGGGCAGACTCATAGACAGCTCCACACTCTGTTACATGGAAAAAATAGGTGTGAACATACTGCCGAACTACTGCGATTTTTGGGAAAACTGTAAATAATTGGTGAAAACAAAGTTGATGATGAGTGACAGGAGGGTCTGAGGAACAAGTACATGTACTTTTTATGTGTGTACTGTGAAAAATAAGTGAGTTAGAACAATTTAAAAAACACTGAACTCAACATGAGTTATTTTTCCAATAGAAGTCTATTGACAGAAATCCCTGACATCATCCCAAACAGGTTCCTGTCATTTCACTTTAAAAAGAGCTAGATCTTCAAACCCTGGTTTGTTTGAATTCTCAGAACCATGGCAACATTTGTGGAAAAGATTGTTTGTCTACTATTTATGGTTTTGTCGTGAGGACGAGTTATTGAGACATTTTTCAGCTTAATTTTTTCTTCTCTCGTGCTCTAGCGATGACATCACCCACTGATAAAAAGTCAGATTTTGGTCTTTTCAGGGTGGATTTACTGAGTTCTCTATCGACAACCGTAAATCACACCCTCATGACAATCACATCCTAAAGAGACCACAAAAATGACTGCGTTTGAAAGTTTAAATGAAGTCTGTGTGACAAAGTATGAAGAAGCAGTAGCGTTGGCAAAAAAGAACATTTTGTTGTCGGTCTCATTAAGAATGAATGGGGTTTTATTTGGTATAATGTGAAATTATCGGAATTATGAGATGTCTCTGGGCCAATCTGCCAAATTTTTCCTATTTACTGCAAAATGCTACAATGTATCATTTGGGAGTTATAGCCAATTCATTTCAGATGGTTATTTTTGACAGTTTTTTCGCATTGTATACGAAATCCGTGTATCAGTGTCAATACTGACAGAAAGCACATCTTTCGAGACCAAGCCGCACATTTCAGCGTCAAAATGTTTGTTCTACTTACAGCATTGTGGGCAACTTTTTTTTCTAAGTGTTATAGAAGTATAAGTTATATAAGTACCGTAATTTCCGGACTATAGAGCGCACCTGATTATTAGCCGCACCCACCTCATTCTAAGAGGAAAACCGATTTTGTACATACACAAGCCGCACCTGTTTATAAGCCGCATGTGCCCACATTAAAACATGTAACACAAACACAAAATTAACCCAAACCCGACTTCAAGTCCCGCGAATGAAACTAAATGTCCTTCATTAAAGTCCACAGTCCAAAAATCACAGCCGGCAAAATGAACGGAAAATGATACTTAAGGTTTGATGCAGACCTGCAGAGTCCGGGTCCCGTTGAAAGTAATCCAAGGAAAAAAAAGTGTATATTTCCAAAGGTAAGGGAGGGAAAAATATATATCCACTATTGTCCGCCGCGTCCACAAACAGGTGGCTGGTCGCCGCCTCGCCTCATCTATCGCAGAGTCAGCAATAACTTTAATCTTTGGCAGAGAGTTCAGGTCAAACTCCTCCGTGCCAACGTGCAAAAATAATCCACAGGGTCTGGTCGAGCCTCTGTCTTCTCTCACACACCGCCGCAGGTTTTTCTTTAAGCAACTTTTTACCCCTTGTACACCTGTCCGTCACCTTTACCGCTCCCACTTAAACCCGTCACCCTGCTTTTGTTCCGCCCCTCCTTTTTCATTCAGTCTTCCTCGAGGCATATATTCCACCGGTCTAAATCTTACCTTTTCTACTTGAGCGCCTCTGGCGGCCGTTAGAAAAATTACATAAATTGGCCGCATCACTGAAAAAGCCGCAAGGTTGAAAGTTTGGGAAAAAAGTAGCGGCTTATAGTCCGGAATTTACGGTATGTCAGAAGAAGCCAATCAGAAGTCATAAATACGACGAACAATATCCCCCCTGTGTGCCTTGCATTGTATGCAAGGCACACAGGGAATATAAGTCCAGTGTGATCAGAAGGACTGAAGGTTCCTCTGAGGCTGATGTTAGAACCACATCCACACTGAAACCTTTGTGTCTGAGCTTCAACTGGCACAGATGGTCAAAGTACTCACATTCTCTACTGTCGTACAAGTACAGTAACGTGACTCAGTCCAGATCTATGGATGCTTCTCATGTCTGCTCACATCTTCCATCTGGGAAAGCACCATTAGCTTCTCTGTAAGGCGGGGCTGTCAATCAAAATCATTGGCCCATGACGTACTACTTCAACCAATCACATTAAAGCAGCATGTAACGTAGACGATAGAAGTAGAAGCTCTTACCATACCTGGTAGAAGAACCATAACATCCAATGACACCAATAAATTCTTTCTAAACTGTTCTGTTCATCTTTTAAAGAATCAATATGCACTAGTTTACACAACACCTTTGTGTGAAGCTCATAAAGCTGAGCAGAAACACACCAGAGTCGACCAAAGCTAGGCTACTGTTTGCAAAAATACTCTGGTAAAACTACAAGTACTGATTCAACTCTTTACTTAAGTAAAGGAGTTGAATCAGGAGTCAAAAATGACAACTTCTCTATTGTAATAAATTCAAAAGTAAAACTGCATTTCTTTGCTATGGATGACATTGTATTTATTTAACCTTGGAAAAAAAACCAGGAAGGTTTCAAAAGTATCCAAAATATAAAGCCTTTAAAAGTGAGTTAGTGTGTAGAAAAAGTTTTTCGAGTATGTGGAGGAAATTTAGGAATAATACACCTGAAACATGCAGGACAGTGGACTACAGGCCCAGGGTTCACTAACTCTGATGTAGAAAGTCACAATTTGTCTGCGCTGATCTTCCCTCTGAGCACACTTATTTTTAAGACTTTAGGTGGAAAAAGTAATGAGTCTTTTCTGAGAATGTAAGGAGTATAAAGTACAGATATTTATATAAATGTAAAGAGTATAAAGTACATATATTTATAGAAATGTAAAGAGTATAAAGTACAGATATTTATATAATAATAATGGATTAGATTTCTATAGCACTTTTCAAGGGACCCAAAGCGCTTCACATTAGTGTTCCATTATTCATTCACTCTCACATGGTCCCTCTGGTGGTGATAAACTACATATATAGTCACAGTTGCCCTGGGGCAGACTGACAGAGGCGTGGCTGCCATTTCGCGCCTACGGCCCCTCTGACCACCACCAAACATTCATACTCATTCATACACCAGTGTGAGTGAGACTGGAGGCAAGGAGGGTGAAGTGTCTTTGCCCAAGGACACAACAGACTGAATAGGACAGAGTGGGAATCAAACCGCCAACCCTTTGGTTAATGAACGACCTGAGCCATGGCTGCCCATGGCTCAGTTGGTATACATTTATATATTTATATAAATGTAGAGAGTATAAAGTACTCTTTAGTACATAAAGTAACACTGATTTTTTTAACCATGTATGAAATAGTTATTTAACCAGGAAATACTAGAAAAGTTTAAAAGTATACAAAAATAAAGCTCTTAAAAAGGAATTACTGTCCAGAAAATGTGTTTGATCAGGTCACAGTTACTCAGTTTTGTGGATATGGACAGAAAATTTAGGAAAAATGGGGGAAGGCACATTTGAGATTAATAAGGCATAAATATGAGATAAAACACCTTAAACACCCTAAAAACACCTTAAAAGACCTGGAACACCTCCAGAAACATGGAGAGGGGCATAAAGTGCAAAGCATTCTGGGAAATAAACCGCCTTACCGCAGCTGTTTAACCCTCCTCCTCTTCATCCTCCTCTTCCTCAGTATTCATCTTAAATTAGTTCAGTGACATTTAAATAAAAAAAAAAACTGCTGCAGTTGGAAAAGAAACAACTGATCTGGTCCTGGTCCTGGTCCAGGCCCGGACTGGCCCACGGGAGAACCGGGACTTTTCCCGCTGGCCTGTCTGCTCAGTGGCCTGCCTGGCCTGACCCCCGCCCCAATTAGTTTGCTTGTAAACAATGATAAAGAGCTCGAAGCTCCGAAGAGTCACAGCGGAAGTGATTGGTAGCGTTTTTGTTTTTTTTTGTTTAAGAAACACATTGTGATTGCAGTGTTTCCGCTACATTCATTGAGTAGCGGCGCCCGTCACGTCTTCAAATTTCTATACATTTTATGTTTGTTGCAAATATATCACTATGGAGCTAAATCCAGGCCAAATGTTTTGCTAATTTGAAAAAAGAATTGTAATTGAAAAACAAAAATTCGAAACTGAAAGTTCAAGTTTTGATCTTGAACTTTGAAATATACAACAATGTATTCAAACTAAAAATAAGTGTAGGAAAGGTTTTTTCAGGTTAAATATAATTTTGATTCAGTTTTGGAATTTTTTTGAATAAATTATTTATTTTCATTTTTCACTTTCATATATATTTTGATATTTGAGGTCTTAATTTTTTCAGTTGCAGATTTTATGTTTTCAGATTCAGATCTTATTTTTTTACAGTTTCAAATCTTATTTTTTTGGTTTCAGATCTTTTTTTCACTTTCAGATCTTTTTTTCACTTTCAGATTTTTTTTTCACTTTCAGATCTTTTTTTCACTTTCAGATTTTTTTTTCACTTTCAGATCTTTTTTTTTCAGTCGCAGACTTTTGGCCCTGATGTTGCGTGGGGGGCGTGGCATCAACTTAGAGGGGCGTGGCATCATGAGTGACAGCATAACAAAGAAGGCTGAGGACCTCCCTCAATCACGTTGCCTTCAGGGAACGTAGGAACTGCGACAAGTTTGACTCTACACTTTCTATACACCACATTCATATGATTGGCAGTTAAAAAACTGACGCCAGTGACAACGTTGTGTTTAGCAAACTGTTTTAGAACCTGCTTGGCTCTAATAGCAGTATAAGAGCAATAAACTATGCCAGATTGTTAAGTTAAACATCTACACTTTAAGTGTTTATGTTTCCCACTTCCACATAATACCATGAACGCAGCACAGTGTCCGTTTGCGATCATGGCGTCCGCTCCACCGGGACCACCTGTTGGCGCCAGCCAGGTAAGAAATGTTAGATATTTTTGAATAGATACTCTGGGAAATCATCATAAATGTTATAATGATGGGTAGTTTGTGTAACATAGGGACATACATGAAGGGAAAAGTGGGGAATTGACGTTAGCATTAACTAGCTTTATGCTAATAGTGTTCCTAATTGTACACCAAATGATTATAATACGTTGCAATTCTGTCCTATTATTATAATATATAAAACTTCTGTGACATGTCCATCAGAGTGTCCTTTAACATCTGTGAATAATTTTTGTCAATCGGATACGAATTATTATGCGTTGCTAAAGACTTTCTACCCCAAAACAGTCCAAAACTGTAATGGACAATATCTAAAAATATGCAAATTGCATAATAGGTCCAACTGTGGATATTAAAATGACCATAACTTTGGTTCTACTTGTGATAGAAACATAATTTTTTCACCATCTTAAACCTTAGTATCCACTCTACCAATCTACACAGATAACTCAGTTTTGATTTCCAGACACTTATGCCTGGTTTCGTGGTGGTGGGTCACAAATATCTAACATTTCTTACCTGGCTGGTGCCAACAGGTGGTCCCGGTGGAGCGGACGCCATGATCGCAAACGGACACTGTGCTGCGTTCATGGTATTATGTGGAAGTGGGAAACATAAACACTTAAAGTGTAGATGTTTAACTTCACAATCTGGCATAGTTTATTGCTCTTATACTGCTATTAGAGCCAAGCAGGTTCTAAAACAGTTTGCTAAACACAACGTTGTCACTGGCGTCAGTTTTTTAACTGCCAATCATATGAATGTGGTGTATAGAAAGTGTAGAGTCAAACTTGTCGCAGTTCCTACGTTCCCTGAAGGCAACGTGATTGAGGGAGGTCCTCAGCCTTCTTTGTTATGCTGTCACTCATGATGCCACGCCCCTCTAAGTTGATGCCATGCCCCCCACGCAACATCAGGGCCAAAAGTCTGAGACTGAAAAAAAAAGATCTGAAAGTGAAAAAAAGATCTGAAAGTGAAAAAAAGATCTGAAACCAAAAAAATAAGATTTGAAACTGTAAAAAAATAAGATCTGAATCTGAAAACATAAAATCTGCAACTGAAAAAATTAAGACCTCAAATATCAAAATATATATGAAAGTGAAAAATGAAAATAAATAATTTATTCAAAAAAATTCCAAAACTGAATCAAAATTATATTTAACCTGAAAAAACCTTTCCTACACTTATTTTTAGTTTGAATACATTGTTGTATATTTCAAAGTTCAAGATCAAAACTTGAACTTTCAGTTTCGAATTTTTGTTTTTCAATTACAATTCTTTTTTCAAATTAGCAAAACATTTGGCCTGGATTTAGCTCCATATATCACCGCGTCAAAAACAAAAGTAGCCCGAACTACAGATCATTATCTTGAATCATATACTCTTTGGCAGAGCGCATCTTGGAAGTGACAGATCAGATCAGTCGGAGGAGGAGTCAATCTGTGTGATTCGGGCAAAAAAAAGGTTTATTTATTACGGTAGTTTGAGATAACGCATCATTTTTGAAAGTTAACTAGATATTTGCCAAATATTGACAGCCAGCTAACGTTACATAACATTACAGTTAATTGTGCGAGGTGCCAACTAAGCTAATTTATAATATAGCATTAAGCTAATGCTAACTCCAGAAAAAAGAGAAAAACATTGACGAGGGTTAGCCTAGACAGGTATCATTAACCTTTTACTAAGTCATTCATTATCATAAGTTATGTTCACATTTGTAATGGAAAGAAAAAGAAGGCCACTCAAGGAGGAGAAGGTGAAATGTCAGAAATTAACTGAGTTGTTTATTAAACCCAGCAGCAGCCAGAGTGCTACTGATGCTAACACTAATGTTAGCTCTGGATTTATATTGTGCTTTTATTGTTACTATAGGCATGATTTCAATTTATGTTTAGTTTGGTTACGTTTGGCTAAAATGTGCCACCTGCTGACCTTTTTAGGAAGTGTTTTTTTTTTTTTTTAATTAATCTCATATTTTGATCACAGCAGGGCTTTTGGACTTTATTTGATGTTATTTTCATTATAATTGCGTTCATGATGATTGGAGAGTTGTATGATTGTGTGTGTGGACAGTAAACATTAGTGTGAGTTGACCTTGTCTGTTTTATTTGATCAATATTCCAATATGGTGGGAAACTGAAAAACAGAATAGTATATATGAGCACATATTAAATGTAATGTTAATTTTAATGCATACAGTATTTTTCGACATATGGGTAAAACTCCACAGGTGGTCTACAGGAAGACTGACATATATTTAGACTTCAGTTATAGGATAGACTGTTGACCTTTGCACTTTAACATTGAATATTAGTGTTTATTAGCCATACTAAGATGACATCTGAAAAGTTTGCTGACAAAATAATACAAACATGTTCTTAATAACACATATGTCAGTAACCTTAGACAAAAGGAAATATGGTGAAAAGTACTGTACTGTACTGAGCTGTTGTCATGCATTAGTTTAATAGTGTGTTGTGTCACAGCCAGTGGAATAGTATTACTTTAATTGTTAAAATAAAATGAAAAAGCCCCCTCAACCCCCAAAGGGGTGGTTTTTGGAGGGGATTTTTTTTTCTGCCTCCATGGTGCTGGAATTGGCCTGGATGCTGTGGGATATTCCCGGCCTGAAACCCTGATCCAGTCCGGCCCTGCCTTAGTCGCTGTGGTAAATCCTGTCTACAGTCGGAACTTTGAGTGTATGTGTGTGTGTGTGTGTGTGTGTGTGGGGGGGGGATGCTAGGTTAGTTTTTATAGAGTTGTTTTTAAACATTTTTATAGTTTTAGTTAATTTTATATATATATATATATATACATTAGGGCTGGGCGATTTTGTCTTTTAAAAAAATCTCCGATTTTTTCCCCAAAAACTCAATTCACGATTCACGATACAATTTTTTTTCCCACGTGGGCTAAATGAAAATGAAAACACTAGAAACGTGGTTTCTTTCGTCTTCTTCTTTTTTTAATTAAATAACATGTAAAGCAAAAATACTTCTACAAATAACTGTAAATAATAAATCATTTGTGCAAAAGGTGCAACTGCAACCTGAGACTTTGTCTACATGAACTGTAGTAAGTCCAGACATATCCACCACTGTTACAGGAAAAACTGTGCAAAAAAAATAGTGTAAAAGATACATTTTGTTGGAAAAACAATATACATTAATACTCATATTATATGAAAAACATTGTAAAAAAACGTAGTAGTGCAAAAGTAAGATAAAAATAAAACTAGTAACATTTTTACTTTGTAAGGACAAAATAAAACAAAACCGTATCAATCAAACTACTTCAATAAACCTGAACATGTTACCAATATTATGGATATATGATGTTATTGTGTCTGTTATCGCTCCCCATCGTGCTCCATGTTTATCATAAGGTGCAGAGTCCTGCACGGGTTCGGGTACCCGTGGGTAAAACGCAAATTTTCACGAAACGGGTGAAAAATGTTGTGCTGTGTCGGGTACGGGTTCGGTTCGGAAGTGGGTGATCGCGGGTCTAATTTGCGGTTTGTTAGCAGAGTATATTCCACACAACGTTAAACGCAACAAACACACATAACGCTTGTTTCAGGTTGAGTGAAGAGGAGCTCCGCATGCACGGCCTCACCTGTTTTATTAATTAGCAACACGGCATACCTGTGAGCAATTCCCTTGATTAAGGTCACGTGACATGAGACGCCAAAATGAACACAATGGGGTATAAAACCAAAAACAAAAAGATCACAACATATATAATATATTTCACAACCAAATTGAAATGAGAGCACATCTCAACACCCCCACTTGCTCACATTTTCACATTTTACAAAATCCATGTCAACACAAATTTCACAGGTTTTCTTTTTCTTTTCCATTTTTTTTTTCTCACAATAAATCATCATTCACAATACATCATGAGGTTCAGAGTCCATACTTGATCATAGGTCATTCACCAAACATAAAGGGTTCAAAGTTCATCAATTCATCCACCAAACATAAAGGGTTCAAAGTTCATTAATTTCATCTTGCTAGCTGGTTTCGTTAGGATATCTGCAACCATTTCGTTGGTTGGGCAGTACTCCATATTCATGTCATCATTCTGTAATGTAGATCTCACAAAGTGGTATTTAATGTCTACATGTTTACATCTTTGCCTATGTACAGGGTTCTTGGCTAGAGCTATAGTGCCCTGGTTATCCTCATGGATTAAACACCTGTACATCTGCCCATCAAAGTACTTTAGAAGCTATTTTAAGTAGAGACACTCCTGCATGGTTGCAGCCAAAGCCATATATTCAGCCTCACAGTTAGAGAGTGCAACTGTAGGCTGTCTCTTAGTTTTCCATGCAACAAATGGCCCATTGATGTTCAGGCTCATACAGTAACCTGTTGTGCTTTTTCGATCAACATCTGCGACCCAGTTAGCATCACTATAAGCATGGATTACATTTTCATCTCTGTGCTTTTTGAAGCATAGTTCTTTATTTTGAGTGCCTTTCAAGTATCTCAACACATGCTTTACTGTTGTCCATTGATCAACAGTTGGTCTGGTGAAATATTGTGATAATTTACTCACTACAAAACTCAGATCTGGTCTTGTACAAGTTGCTAGGTATATTAGGCTTCCAACTGCCTCTCTGTATTTTGTCACATCATCCATTATTTCAGCATCATCATTGTAGTCAAGTTTTGGTTCACAGGGTGTAGCTCTAGACTTACAGTTAGACATGTCAAATCTCTCCAATATTTTCTGTACATATTTGCACTGTGACATTTTAACACAATCTTCTGACTGTTCAAAGTCAATTCCTAAAAAATGTGTTAATCTGCCTAGGTCTTTCATTCTGAATTTGGATTTCAGCATTTCTTTAACACCTTGCAAGACTTTGTCATCATTCGCAGCAATAATCAAATCATCAACCCATATGATAATGTGCACTTTTTCTTTGTCAGTAATTTTGCTGTACACACAATGATCAGCCGGATTCTGTATGAACTGCATGTCACACAAATGATCATGCAACATTTTGTTCCAGTTGCGTCCTGATTGTTTCAGACCATACAGGGATTTTTCTAGTTTGCACACTAGCTTGTCACCTTCTTTTGATGTCACCTCATAACCTTCGGGTTGTTCAATGTAAATTTCACATTCGATAGGTGCATGAAGATAGGCTGTTTTCACATCCATCTCATGGACAACTAGGTTATCTTGTGCTGCCTTCTGTGCTAATACACGAATACTAGTCATGTTAGCTGTAGGAGAGAAAGTCTCATCATAGTTTACCCCTTTCTTTTGGCTAAATCCCTTTGCTACATATCGGGCTTTGTATTTGTCTGACCCATCAGTGTTCTTCTTCACAGCATAAACCCATTTACCCCCCACTACATCTTTGCCCTTGGGAAGAGTAGTTAAGGTAAAAGTAGCATTGTCTTCTAGGGACTGCATTTCATCATCCATGGCATTGACCCATTGTTTTGCATTGACTGAAGTAATTGCTTATATGTATGTTTGAGGAACATTACACAGGAGTCTGTAACAGTAGTCAATATTGGTAATATCCTCCTCAATACCACATACTCGATAACCATAAAAGTTAGGCTTTCTTCTCTCTCTGTCAGGATAACGTTTCCCATCAGGTTTGTGTTCTTCCTTTCTACCTTCTTCATTTTCTGTCTTTACTGTCTGTTCATTTCGTTCATCTTTCACATCGGTCTCATTATTTGTGAGCATCTCCTGACTTCCAAATGCTTGTGGGATTGTCACAAATTTTCTCTCATTTTGAATGTCAAAATTGTCTTCTGCATCCAGCACTTCTTCCTTCTTTTTGACTACAAACTCCACTACTGTGTGTTTCTGTACTTTTCTGGTGCTGGGGTAGTACACCATGTAAGCAGGACTATTTTTATCATAACCAATGAAAATGCCCTTCTCACATTTGGAATCCAGTTTTCCTTTTTGTTGTTGCTTGTAAGCATAACACTCTTGTCCAAATTTCTGCATTCTAGCAAGATTTGGCTGTCTGCCCGTCAACATGTGGTAAGGTGTCTGTTTAGTGCGATTATTATAGCACCTATTTCTTATCACAGCAGCTGTCTGGACAGCATAGGTCCACAGCATCTTTGGCAGCTTGCTCTCTATCAGCATACACCTGGCCATTTCAAACAGGGTTCTCCAATTGCGTTCCGCTGTACCATTTTGGTGTGGAGAATATGGGGCGGAAGTCTCATGCCTGATACTCATTCTGCACATTAATTCTTGGTACTCTCTGGATGTGTACTCTGTGCCATTGTCAGATCGCATACATTTAATCTTGCCATATGGCGCTACATCAGCAATGAATTTTTCTGTAGCCTGTACAGTGTCACTTTTGTGTTTCAGAAAATAAACAAAAACTGCACTAGAGTAATCACCGGTGAAAGAAAGTGCATATTTATGACCATCTTTAGACATAGGATCTATAGGGCCAGCTAGATCAGTATGCACCATGTCCAGTGGTGCCCTCAATCTGGCCCTCTGTTTCTTGTTTGAACAAACTTCCCCTGAGTGCATACTTCACACTGTGAAACATGTTTGTTACCTTCATTCTTAATTTCCATTCCATCCACAACATTTTTCAGTTTCATTAAATCTGCATAATTGCAATGTCCCAAAATTTCATGCCAGCTCTGCAAATCAAGACTTTTCTTACACTGGTCATCATTTGTCTTACACAAGTTCTCTGCTGTGGGTAAATAATAAAGCTTGTTGTGTACATGTATGGGAAATTGGGTACCGTCTCTGTGCTGCAGCACATTTTTCTTCTCATTGAAGGTCACAGTAGCTCCGTTGGACGTGGCAGCTTTCACAGAGAAAATGTCCTGTGGGTAGGTGGGAATGTACAAGGCATTCCTCAGCGTTGTTCGAAAGCTCCTGCCTCCGTTGTCGATAAGCCACACCTCCGCGTCACCTCTGCGCTTGGCGACACCTTTGCATCTGGAGCCGTCCGCCAGCTCCACACAGTGGGTCCCGGCTTGGAAAGCGCTGTCGAACTTCATGAATTTCGCGATGTCCGTGATTATGTGAGAAGTCGCACCTGCATCCACCATCAGGCCCTTGCTCTTGATATTCCGCGCTGATTCTGAGTCGCATATCCGAAATGCATACTCCTTGCCCCCAGTCTCGTCGGCTGCTTTACGCACGTCATCCCTCTGCTTGTTTCGCCTGCAGTTCGCACTGTTGTGTGTGTTGGACTTGCAATGATGGCACCATCTTCTGCGCAAACAGGATCTGGCTACGTGCCCCTTGCCACCACACTTGTAACATACAATGTCCGTATAATTACTGTCCTTTTCTCCGGCGGGCGGGCGCGCGCTTTGTGCCAAACTGCGCTCTTGCCTTCATAACATTGTCCTCAGACACAGTTGCGCGCATATTTTCAACATCCTCATAACTTCTGAGCTTTGTCTTGAACTCAGAAAAAGTCATTTTGGCTTCATCCTCGCTCTGGGTTACATGTATAGCAAAAGGTTTAAATGTCTCTGGTAACCCTTTCAACACCATCGCTATTAAAAGTCCGTCACTGAGCGTTTCATCTGCGCTTCTCAATGCTGTGATCGCAGTCTCTGCTCTAATGACATATTCTGTGACATTTTCGGTGGGTGACTTGCAGCGAGGTTAACTCTGTGTACAAGTTGATTATTCTGGGCTTTCCTTTTCCAGCGTAGTACTCACGGAGGATGTCCAATGCACCACGCCCATCATCAGCAGCTTGGCGCATTACCAGGGACAGGCTCTTGTCGTCCAAAAACTGGATGAGCTCCGCATAGGCCTCTGCATTTTTCTTTTCATCATCTTCGCTGGCTTCCTCGGGTTCATTTAGGATTGTGTCTTTTAATCCTTGGAGACACAGGTGCCCCAAAAACTTGGTTTCCCAAATCTCATAATTTTTCTCGTCACCATCAAAAACGAGCCTAGCCCAGCGGCTGTTTGTCGATTCTCTTTCCTTTCTGCTCATCTTCGCAATTCTCAGGTGCGCGCAGTAAACGTTGTGACTTTCACCTCATATTTCGCGTTATGGGATTACTCTGGGCCCATAACCTGTTAGCAGAGTATATTCCACACAACGTTAAACGCAACAAACACACATAACGCTTGTTTCAGGTTGAGTGAAGAGGAGCACCGCATGCACGGCCTCATCTGTTTTATTAATTAGCAACACGGCATACCTGTGAGCAATTCCCTTGATTAAGGTCACGTGACATGAGACGCCAAAATGAACACAATGGGGTATAAAACCAAAAACAAAAAGATCACAACATATATAATATATTTCACAACCAAATTGAAATGAGAGCACATCTGAACAACAAAATAACAAAACCTAATTATCAATCAAACTACTTCAATAAACCTGAACATGTTACCAATATTTTGGATATATGATGTTATTGCGTCTGTTATTGCTCCCCATCGTGCTCCATGTTTATCATAAGGTGCAGAGTCCTACACGGGTTCGGGTACCTGTGGGTGAACCGCAAATTTTCACGAAACAGGTGAAAAATGTTGTGCTGTGTCGGATACGGGTTCGGTTCGGACGTGGGTGATCGCGGGTCTAATTTGCGGTTCATAGGCTAAAAGGTTAACAACATTTTTATTTGGCTCTGCCTTGGCTATGTCACTGTTCAGTATATTCGTGGCAATAAATGTTTGTATTTAAGTTTGGCTATCTGACATTTTCTTTCGGGTTCGGGTCGGATATTGAGTTCATTTATAGGTTCGGATGCAGATTTTTTTTTTTCGTCAGAAAACGGGTCGGATACGAGTTTAAACATGACGGGTACGGGCGGTTGCGGTATGTCAAAATCAGAACCGTGCAGGACTCTGATAAGGTGTGCCGCGAGAAAAGCTTTCAGCCAGTGTTTGTTGAACATTTTGAAGAAGTACTTGCAGCGCTAGTCTCTGCCTTTTCTAAGAGTTCTGCTTTTCTCCACTGGATGCTTTCGCTTCAGATGTGAACAGATTGGTCGTACCGCTACCGTCAACAACAACAGTCCGAAGACACAGCTGACAACCAGGCAGTACCTGGGCTTCGTCAGACCCTAAAAACCCAAACCGATTCCACACAACTGAACCTTTAGAACCTTATTAGGAGTCAGCGTGTCTCCCTCACTGGATGCTGCCATATTGCTCCCCGTGCCTCAGAAGAAGGGGATCGTAGGCGGGGCCTGGGGTGAAACACTACGGAAAGCAGCCTGGTTCATGGTTTTCTTTTTGCGAGGAAAAAAAGTGCAAAAAATGTGTGTGTGTGGGGGGGGGGGGGGGGGGGGGGGTCGGATTGCACGATTTTCCTAAAATATGAATCGATTTTGCCATAAAACTCGATTTTAAATCTATATCTATATATCTATATCTATATATATATATATATATATATATATATATATAAACGGTAAATGGACTGTACTTATATAGCGTATTTTATTCACCACTTAGTGCCCAAAGCACTTTACAATTCCTCACATTCACCCATTCACACACACACTCTGCCAATACACCAGCGCTTCCTGACCCTACTGGGAGCAACTTAGGGTTCAGTGTCTTGCCCAAGGACACTTCAACATGTAAACAGCCACAGCCAGGCGACCCTCTCTACCAGCTGAGCCACAGCCGCCCTCTATAGTTCTTATCCTAGTTTTTATAGTGTTTAAGTGTATATGTATTAATCGTAGAAGACAGGCATATGTAAGGGTATATATGTGTAGGTGTGTTGTATTTATGAGTGGTTGTATGTTGCTTATTTTTTACAGCCATTTGGAGCAAATGTTTGCACAGGAGTCCTTTGATGTTTTTATGTTATGTTTTATACTGTCTGTGCAGCAGCCTTGAACCTTGAACCCACACTAGAAAAAGTTTCTGAAAGAAGAGCACAGTGCGGCACAACAGGTTACAGCTGGTCAGGTGAGTGGCTGCAGCTGGAACAGTGTGAGCGGAGCGCATCCCAGGGAATCCCTGATGACATTAGTCGGTTGTCCCTCCAGCTGGTCCCAGATCTGATGGTTGGTCAGGATCTGCCCCACGGCGCACGCATCAGTGATAGTACAAGTACCTATCGGTGGTAATAATACTCATACCTATCAGTGGTAATAGTACAAGTACCTATCGGTGGTACTAGTACTAGTACCTATCGGTGGTAATAGTACTCGTACCTATCAGTAGTGATAGTACTAGTACTGTCAATGGGTCCTGGTCTTGGATTTGTCTTGGACTCAACAAAGGTGGTCTTGAATGCAGCCCAGATTTTGACTTTTTATCTCATAATTTGACTTTAATTTTGACACAGGGCGGCTGTGGTTCAGTTGGTAGAGCAGGTCGTCCAATGACTGAAGGGTTGGTGTTTTGTATCCTGGCTCTGTCTGTCCACATGTCCAAGTGTCCTTGGACAAAGACACTGAACCCTTTGTTAGTCTCCTAGTAGGACTGACAGAACCTTATAAACCTACTGGTGTATGAGTGTGTGTGAATGGGTGAATGTGAAGCTAATGTCAAGAGCTTTGAACCATGAAGGTGGAACAGAACTATATAAGTGCAGAACATTTACCATGTAGGACACTATGTTTACAGATGATCATTTAGAATTCCATGAAAAGGAAAAAGGGGTGTTCTCCTAGTGTTGGCCTGGTGTTGGCCTAGGGCACCACATTGACCAGAGCCGGCCCTGTCATCAAGGGGCCGGCAAGGAGTTTTAAGCAAGGGACGAGATTAGACATTCTCTGAGTACTTGGGTTTTTTTTTTCATTTTTCAGTTTAAAAGCAAAGCGACCATTTGATCCACATTTGAACATAGAACCTTTGATCATTTATATTTTTTTAATTTGCGTGAACAACTGAAAGAGTGAAAAACAACAGTTATTTTTTTAAATCATTATTATTTTTGATGAAGACATTTTTGGTGACATAAGGTTGAGGGTATTTATCTTTTCCCTCGGTGGATCTTCAGTTGAATAAGAACAGAAGCAGTGACACGCACGGGATCCTTCGTACAAATACAGCCTTTAATCCATTCATTCAACCTCCACCTTTAGATCCGTTTCCTGTCGTCATGGTTACGCACACTTCCACTCCGTCCACTCGCTTTCATTTGCGTTGATGCATTGGATGTCGATGTTTTGGTGCGTTACGACACGTTAAAGGGACAGTTCACTATTTTTCAGATGAATGTGTTTGTCTTCAGTGTCTTCACTCTGGTGCACCCGCAGTGACTCCGCCCCTTTATTCTGGTGCACCCACACTGACTTACCCCCGACAGTGTCCTGTGAGCCCAGTTCTGGTCCGGTTTTGGTCAAAGCCAAAGTAGTCCCGGCAGGTTTCAAAATAAAACATGTTTCTTTTCAAAACAGTATGTGATGGAATGACTGATTTATTTAACAGCAAAATTGTCACAGAACCAAAACTCACACCTCATAAATGCTTGAAGCTACTTTCTCTCAATAATGAACAATGCGCTAGCATTGTCACTGCTAACAGCTGTGCACCTGCACCTAACACTGCCCAACAACTGATGAAAGTAGTTTGATAAGGTGCAGAAGACAAAGTATTCAGTAAAATGAACAAAAATTACCAAAAATATTCAATAAAACGAACAAAAAATCAATAAAATGAACAAAAATTACCAAAAATATTTAGTAAAATGAACAAAATAATCCATAACATGAACCAAAGGAATCAATAAAATTAACAAAAATATTCAGTAAAATGAAAAAATAACAAAATAAGGTCAAGTAAAATAAACTAGAATAAATTCCGAAAGAATGAGATCATGGATACAAGCGACCAAACTGAGTTTCCTTCACAGGGTGGGCGTGGCTTAGCCTTGGAGAAAGGGTGAGAAGCTTGGACAAAGTCAGAAATTATATGGGCGTATACGTATAGTTCATTTGACTAAAAGACAAATGTCAAGGTCACAATTAACTAAAAGGTCAAAATCACAGTATGGGTTATAACTGAAGAACAGAGGGTCACAGAACTTTCAGAGTGGTACCAAACGATGCAGAATGAAGATTTCCACAATTTTCATAATTGACCAATCACAAGCCACGTCCACCGACTGCTACCTCAGACATATTTGACTAGGAGCAACTCGGTCTGGGGGCACGTCTCATGGATATTCAATATGGGGACAACGGTACCTTTTAGTCAGGTACCTCAGGCACCACTGGACAGTTTCTGGTCATCTCAGTAAATGTCATCCAGAAGCAGACAGCAGGGTCTACAGTCTGCAACAGAGCGATACATACACAACATATTTTTCAGCAAAAGAGACAAAACAACAGTCATTGAGGTGAAAGCCTTTGGGTCGCAGAGGAAAAGTGATGAGATGAGATGATATCCTATCAGCGTTGTTCCTGCACTGCTGGGTAAGTGTTTTAATTAACTGCAGAATCATGACCACATGCTGCCATGTAATGTTCTGCTCATGTGTTAAAAGTCAACAAATTCTCAGTGTTAATGCGGCCGTTTTGAGTTGTCAGCTGTACTCGGTTGTTTGACAGCTTTAGCTTTAGCCTAGCTTGTCTTGTTCCTGTTGGTTTTAACACAACCATGGTCAGAAATGTGTTAGCCTCTGTTCTCACTGACATTTATTCTTATTGCAAAACGCAGAACGTGAAACGGCTACTTGTCAATAACAGACCCTGTAGTGGTGAGTAAACTTTATGTTCGCTGTTACGTAGCCTACAGGCTCCAAAAAAAGCCACTACAAGCTGCAGAGGATGTAGGATGATCAGTCTCTCGTTTTAGCTTCGGTGGGTGAATAGTGTTAGACGGCTAATGGTTATATTAGTGAATATTCATTATTTGCAACTTATATGCTTGATCACCCTGGGATGAAAAAAGGTACCTGTTGTCACTTTTACATTTACCCCACTCACACCTTTGGACCATGATGATCAACTTCATTTGATAGCGCCTAACTGTGATAGCATCGATAGCTTCTACAGTGAGTTTGACTGCCCCTGAGGTAAAAGTTGTCCGAGGCTGCGGGAAAGCGGGCGTGGCTTGGGATTGGTCATTGATGTTATCACCAGTTATTGCATTATTTTGTCATTTCATTGCATTATTTTGACCTCTTATCGCATTATTTTAACTTTTTATCCTGTAATTTTGTCGTTTTATTGCATTATTTTGTATTTTTATCAAATTATTTTGTTGTTTTATCAAATTATTTTGTCTTTTTATCGCGTGATTTTGTCTTTTTATCGCAGTGTGAACATGAATAGAGTGTTGGGAGGGTTTTTGGGGAGTCTCCAGCTCCCTCTGCCTCAGATTCGTCATCCTTAGATCAGAGCCCAGAGCTGGAACTGGGTTACATAACACACACACACACACACACACACACACACACACACACACACACATCCTCCAGCAGACGCAGCAGTGGAACACATTCTCACATTAATTATTAGCACTGCTGCTGCTCAGAAGCTAATGCTGCATGTCTATTGGTTTATCTGGTGTTTTTATTTGTTTGTCTATTTGTTGTTGTTGATTTGTGCGTCTTTGTTTTTTCCGACCCAAAATCGAACCGAACACTTTCAGATCAAAACCATGAACAAAAAAAACAATAAACTCTACTTGTCATTTCTTCAACTGATTTACCAGATTAAAGGTGGGGTAGGCGTTTTTTTTACTCTATTATTCCAAATCCCCTTCACACTATGATTACTAAGTATTATTGAAATGAACACACACACACACACACACACACACATAAAAACATGTATTTAAATGCTCTAACACACAAAACAAAAAGTGTTTCCAAAAACAGGACTGAAAAACCATCCAATCATCCACATGATTGAACAGTAACATGTTAATTAATTAATTCAAATGTGTATGAAAGAAGCAGCTGCATTCAATTAAAACCACTGGAAATGTAACAGTTGAGCAAACTGTTGAGTTTTTAGGAATATTTCAAATGAATCATCAGTACAGTGTGTGTCAGCGCTGACACAGGGGTCAGGGGTTAAAGGGTGAAACCATAAAGACCCAAACATCTAACTTGACTCACGTCATCTGGCTGTTTGGCCGAACAACACGCATTGTCTCACACAACCATCTGAGTATTGTGAAATTCAAGCTTTCTGAAAAATAAAGGAGCCAATCAGTGTGGGTGGGTGGGACTTCACATCATCCCACAATTCTGACTTTTTATCTCATATTGTTCACTTTTTATCTCAGAGTTCGTGAGTGGCTGAAGTGGTGCATCAGTCAAGATGACGGACACAGGATTTTAGATAAGGCCCCTCCTTTGAAAACACATTGCTTGTGGGAGGGTCCCAGATTGTATCGTGACACCAGTTGACAACAGTCATGTTATGAGGTGAGAGGTGTGTGCTATGATTTTTCTTATCCTTCCTTATAGGAAGTTGTGTTTTTGCCGGCATTCGTTGGTTTGTTTGTTGGTTGGTTTGTTTGTGATAACTCAAAAACCTAAGGGCGGATTTTGATGAAATTGTCAGGGTAGGTTGGTAATGGGAAGATCTGGAAATGATTAGATTTTGGTGGTGATCTGGGGAGGGGGGTCTACATTGGTGGAGGTCTGCACTCTCGGAGTGCTTTTCCAGTTGTTATTATGGAATGGAGTGAGTCAAGGGAGGGTAGCGCCAATGGTTTTGGATGCAGGGCATACTATTATTTCCAGTCTATTGTCTTCAGAGGTTGTGTGACCAAACCAGACACTGATGGAAAAGGTCAGCACCCTTTTAATACTAGTCTATAAAAGTGGGTCGTGGCAGCCTGGCTGAGCTTGAACTTCTGGAGTTGACACAGGGGCGGCTGTGGCTCAGTTGGTAGAGTGGAATGACCGAGAGGTTGGCGGTTCACGTCCCAGCTCTGGCTGTCAACATGTCGAAGTGTCCTTGGGCAAGACACTGAACCCTGACTTAGGCCCCAGTAGGACTGACCATAGACCTTAGAAACCTACTGGTGTATGAGTGTGTGTGAATGGGTGAATGTGAGGCTAATGTAAAGCCATGAAGGTGGAAAAGCGCTATATAAATGCAGTCCATTTACCATTTACAGGAAACAGATGTTGGTGGGCTTTGCTAACAATCAGGCTGGTGTTGAGACCCCCAGAAAATGAAAATAATGAATTCCATATATTTTGTCTTTGTTTTAATACAAAGAAACCCAATTACCTTCTGAAAATACTTACTTTTATTCAAAAAACGTACAAAGAAAACAGACCAAATATAAATTACAAATGAAAGAATTTCATAGATACCTTCAAGTTAGACACGATGTCCACACCAAAATGGACACTCTGAATCTCAAAATTTGATTCAAAGCTACAACAAGTTGTCATCCCTATGGAAATCATGGGAAACTCAGCTGAAAACAATAATAGAAACAGATCTATGGGAAGAAAGTGTACTTTTACCTTCAAGAATTTCTGTATGTAACGAATTCAGAGAAATGCAACACAATATTCTACAAAATGTATATATATATATATGTATATATATGTGTGTGTGTGTCCATATATGTACAGCAAATATACAACAGGGATGTCTCCCAACCTCCCCAAATGTAGGGATATAGGGACAAGATTTCATTGCCTCTGGGAATGTGAAAGCATTCAGCAGTTATTTTAATTAATTATGAGATAAAAAGTCAAAATGATCAAATACAACATCAAAATCATGGGTTAAAAAGTCAAAATTATCAGATAAAAAGTCAAAATTATTAAATAAAAAGTCAAAATCATGACATAAAAAGTAAAAATTATTAGATAAAAAGTCAAAATTATTAAATAAAAAGTCAAAATCATGACATAAAAAGTCAAAATGACTAATCCACTGTTAGAAAATTAAAGTCTTTTCAGTTCACCTTATAGTCCCGAACATACAGTATCTTAATATTTTAATTCTGTGGGATTTGGTGCCCCCGTGACATCTGGTGCCCTCGGTGACTGCCTAGTCTGACTATGCCCTGGCTGGGTGTATGTTGTGACCCAGGACCTTAGGGTCTGCAATGTGACCCTGGCACAAGCCCGATATCTGGCCCGAGACAGAACCAAATATAGAGACCTGGTTGCCATGGTTGGCTGTAGGCACCTTGAAATGAGATGAGAATATTGGTGTGTATGTGGACCTGAACTAAAATCACTTTCACAGCATTGACTGTGGAATTATTGACCTTTGGAAATTCATCCCAGGGGCCGCATTGAAAGCTTTTGGCGGGTCACATTTGGCCCGCAGGCCGCATGTTTGACACCTCTGCTTAGAGGGAGTAGGACAACCAACTGGTCCACAGCACTCCCACCAAACATAACACCGCATTGATCACATTATTTTGACTTTTAATCGCGTGATTTTGAGTTTTTATTGCATTATTTAGACTTTTGATTGCGTTATTTTGATGATTTATTGCATGATTTTGACTTTTTATCATGAGATTTTGGCTTTTTATTGTGTGATTTTTACTTTTTATCACATTATTTTAACATTTATTTGCATTATTTTTACTTTTCATCGCATTATTTTGATGTTTTGTCCCATGATTTTGTCTTTTTATTACGTGATTTTGATTTTTATCGCATTATTTTGACTTTTTATTGCATGATTTTGTCTTTTTATTGTGTGATTTTGACTTTTTTATGGAGGTCAAAGGTCCAAATGAACTTGTGTAACACTGTTTGTGTGTCAAACAGACATATCATGCTATAACTCAATCAATACTGGATATATTATTATAATATTACACACACTGATGCATATATACACTTGTCATCTGGGGGCCTAATCCAGCTACAATGGGTGAAGGCGGGGTCAGAGGTCACCCTGTATGAGTCTCCAGTTCATCTCAGGGCTGAACATATATAAACAAACAATCACTGTCACATTCACACCTATGGACAATTTAGATTAACCAGTTAACCTATCAGTGCATGTGTTTGGATGGTGGGAGGAAACTGGAGAAAACCCACACAGGCACAGGGAGAATATGTAAACTCCACACAGAAAGGTCTGGTGTGGGATTCGAACCAGGAGTGCTAACCACTGCACCACTGTGTCGCCCCTCTGACGCATATATACATATGACCAAATTGTCAATATTGCACAAGGTCAAAGGTCAAGGTTGCATTTAGCAGAAAGGTCAAAATCACATTATTGGCTCTAATTCAAGAACAGGTTGTCATAGAAACTGGAGTTTGGCACAAAATAGGGACGGGGTTAAACATTCTCTGAATACTAGTTGACTATGTAAAGTCATCCCAGGGGCGGCATTGGAACCTTTTGGTGGGTCACATTTAGCAGCCGGGCTGCATGTTTGACACCAGGGCTATAGTACTCCAGTCTGGTCTTGGACTTGAGTCAGATTTTTTATGGCCTCAGAATTGTCTCAGACACTGGTCTTGCCAAATATGGGTGTTTTCATTTTGTTCCAATATTCCAGGGAAAAGGGTTAATTTATTTGGGTAAGTTAACGGCAGAGCTAGGTGGTGTTTAGCTTCATAAGCTAGGCTGTGTGTTATGTTAACATTAACATGTTAAATAAATATGTTATCCTGACCGTGGTCAGGAGATATGGGGAAATCTTTTCTCCGTTATTTTCTCTGGACCCTCTCTCTCCGTCATACCTAACATGCATTTCATTGGCTGTTTTTACAGTTAGCTAACGTAGCAGAAGTTAAGCTAAGGTGTTTTTGGACATAGTTATCATCACTTACTGTACGTCTGGTATTACTGGTTTCATGAGATATAAAAAAAAAAAATCCAATGATTGGTTGTCGTGAATTACATTTGTAACGTTCACTTTCGGGTAAACGTGCGTGCACACGTCCGTGTGCACGTGCACATGTGTGTGTGTGTGTGTGTGTGTCTTCCGTAAACAACTTCTGTTTGTGTGACACTGTACTGGTGTTACAAAGGGGAGCAGATACACAAATGCTCAAACCTTTACGTTAACGTTCACTTTATATGTACATTTATGTGCGCACGTGTGTCCTCCGTAAACAACTTCTACACTTTGTTCAGAAATAAAAAGAAGATATTTTAAATTGCACTCTGTTACTTTTATTTAACCAAATTTTAATGTTTTCTGAAAATAGATGTGTTTCTCATTAACACACATCTAAATAAAATGATACAATATTGTTTTTTTAGTGAAGGCATAAACCAACCATAGGAGCAAACTGGTTAAACTGGTTAAACTGGTTATACTGGTTAAACTGGTTATACTGGTTATACTGGTCTATGTATGGACTCAAGCTAGATTGTAATTGAGTTGTTCAAATGTTCAGTACTAGTACCTATCAGTGGTAATAGTAGATTGGTGTTTGCATCAGTTGTATTTGTAACTATAGGTATCGATCACCTTATATCATTGTGTTTTCTTTAGATTAGATTATTTGATATGAAGGGGAACTGAATATTCATGCATACAACTTGTTTTTTTTTCTGTCCTGGACTCATACTTGACTCAGACTCGAGTCTTTTGGACTCGTACTTGTCTTGGACTTTAACCTCTTTGGAATCTGTCTTGACTTGGTCTCAACCGGTCCTGGTCTTGGACTCACTACAGCCCCCGTTTGACACCCCTGTTTAGAGGGAGCACTCCCACCATGCTGTGATGAATGAGGGTCAAAGGATAACAAAAAGCATCATGGGTAGCTCCCTCATAGCCAATGGGATGATACGTACATGACATATTTATGTAAATTACGTAGTTATGTCCATTAATGTACTGTATTTTTGTCTCTGGGTTGCAGTTTCCTTTTCGTAAATAGAATTTTCTTTCGTATTCAGAGATGAAAAATTGAGGTAAAAGTTTTTTGTATCTTGAATTTTTTGTTAGCTGGGTCTTTCGTAAGTAGAGGTACCACATGTAACTATATTTAAGGATTAATTTAAGGGTTAATGGTGGAGTTTAATGGTTAATTTAAGGGTTATTGGTTGACCTTCAGAGTTAATTTAAGGTTTAATGATGAACTTTAAGGGTTAATGGTGGACTTTAAGGGTTAATTTAAGGGTTAATGGTGGACTTTAAGGGTTAATTTAAGGGTTAATGGTGGACTTTAAGGGTTAATTTAAGGGTTAATGGTGGACTTTAAGGGTTAATTTAAGGGTTAATGGTGGACTTTAAGGGTTAATTTAAGGGTTAATGGTGGACTTTAAGGGTTAATTGTGAACTTTAAGGGTTAATTTAAGCAGGTTTGTTTTTGATTGAATTATTTTAATTTCACTGAATTAGATCAGTTTGTGTTTGGACTGAGTTTCGGAGTCGACTAACTCCTCCTCTCTTTCACCTCCTCCTCCACACTTTCTCTCCTCTGCCTCATTAAAATCCCCTTCCACCTCCTTTTCCATCCTCCTGTCCACATCTTCCACCCTCCTCCTCCTTATACCTCCTCCACACTTTAATCCTCCCCTCCCCTTCACCTCCTCCTCCTTATACCTCATCTACACTTTCATCCTCCTCTCCACATCTCCCTCCCTCCTCCCCTCCCCTCCCCTTCACCTCCTCCTCCTTATACCTCATCTACACTTTCATCCTCCTCTCCACATCTCCCTCCCTCCTCCTCTCTTCTCCGCTTCACCTCCTCCACCACCTCCTTCTTCGTCCTCCTCCACATGTTCTCTCTTCTTCCTCATTTAAATTTCCTCCCACCTCCTCTTCCTGTCCTACTTCTCCATCCTGCCCTCCACATCTTCCTCCCTCCTCCTCTCCCCTTCACCTCCTCCTTTTTTGTAAACACGTTCTCCTCTCTGTGACCTTCACTTTAGTTTTCTACTTTTTCTCTTCTTCCTCCTGTCTGGCACCTCCTCCTCCTCTGTGCTCCTCTCTCCTCCTCCTCCTCTCAGTCTCCAGCGGCAGCAGGAGGAGCAGCCTCTCTTCTCTCATCACAGCCGCTGGTTCAGGAGGAGAATCTGAGGAGCGGCAGAGCGATGCTGAGAGCGCGGCAGGATGAATTCCACCTCCTCCACCTCCTCCTGGTCCAGGACTCTGCTCTCCTGTCGTGTCGGGGTGTTCCCGTTCCTTCTCCCGGTGCTGCTCCTGGTGCAGCCGTGCCTCCTACACCCGCAGCCGTGCCACATCCTGGCGGAGATCGGACACACGGTGCGCGTCGGTGCGCTCCTGCCGGCGCAGCGGGCGGCGCGCGTGCAGGTTCAGGCGGCTCTGAACCGCGCAGCCGCTGGCATGAGGCGGGAAGAAGGCGCCTTCCTCCCGTTCAATCTCAGCCTGGAACTGGTGCCCCGCCAGCCGGTGTCCGCGGACCCGGAGTCCCTGTACCGGTGCGTGTGCCAGGGCGTGGTGGTGCAGGGAGTGTCGGCCGTGCTGGCCTTCCCTCAGACCAGGGAGGAGCTGGTCCAGCTGGACTTCCTGGCCTCTTTCCTAGAGATCCCCTTCCTCAGCCTCATCGAACACGGGGAGCCGCTGGACACGCAGGTGGGTCCGCGCACCTGATGCACACTCACACGGTGCACGTGCGCTCCGGGCGCACACACTTGGCGGCTGAGGTAAAGGTTCGCGTCTGGGACCCGGAACAGGTTTGACCTTGACCCTTGACCTGGTGGGTCTTGTCAAAGTTGGCAGCGAGTCAGGAAATGTGTGGAAACTGGCGCGTGGGTCTGAGCGCGTGGACAAAAAGTTGTTTTGAAGTGAGGTGAGAGAGAGAGAGAGAGAGAGAGAGAGAGAGAGAGAGAGAGAGAGAGAGAGAGAGAGAGAGAGAGAGAGAGAGAGAGAGAGAGAGAGAGGGGAAGGAGAGGGGGGGGTCTGGTCTAGATTTGGTCTGCTCTGTGGGCGTGACTGATGGCCCTGTGGGCGTGTCTAAGTCATGTGGGTGTGTCCTGGGCTGATATTTGCATTTCAACTGATGCTACTGATTAGAAAGTAGGTGTGACTTTGTGTGATTGACAGCTGTTCTGTTCATTACTGTACTTTACATTTATATAATTATCTATGTAAAGAGTATAAAGTACATATATGTATATACATGTAAAGATTATAAAGTACAGATATTTATACAAAAATCTAGGGAGTAAAAGTAAAAAGCTTCCAGAAAAATAAATACTCAAGTACAGATACCTAAAAAAAATTACTTTATTAGAGCAACAAAGTACTTTTACTGAGTTACTTTCCACCTTTGCTTTTAAGTGTAGCACAAAATGTTGCTCAGGACACCAGATAGGCTAGGACCAATCCTGGCTACAGGAGTTATATATCTGCGATGCAACAGTTCTTTATACTGTATTTCTACATATGATGGCTTTTACAGCTATAAACTATCTTTTTTTAAATAATTATTTAATTTGTCAATACATACATACATACATTTAACAAAATACATAACATTCTGCCAGGGGTGATGACATGGAAATAATAGAGAAAAATAAAAATAAACAGAAACAGAAACAAGAGATGAAAGTTTATATGAATGTGTTGTGCTGCACAAACCCAGAGCACGACTTCACAGCTGTCTGATTAAGAGAACAGGATATGGATGATATATAATATTTTATATAAATGGAGAATTTAATAAAGGTTGGCTTCACATTTATAAATGTTGACTTGTGTTTATAGTGTGGCTAAAATGATAATAAGGTTAATTAAGTAAAACTCAGAAGTGTCATAGACAATAAAACATTTTCCCATTTCAAAGCGAAGTCAGGGTTGAGCCATAGACGAGTTATTGAGGGGTGGATTGATTCAGACGATGCACCACTGAAGACCTAAGTCTGAAATGCACGACCTGCCACTGTTAAAGGGCACTAACTCTAATGCTACGGCCACACCAAGCGTGAATTTACGTGTGTACGCCTGTGACGTGCTGCGTAAGCACCCAAGTTTGGGCGCTTTACAATTTGCGGCCACTCCAAACACACAACGCCCGAATCTGGATAAACATAGAAACATAGATAAACCAAATGTGTCCCTCCACTTCAGTCTGTCCTCAACTATGGCCCAAGATCAGTTGGATTACTGCTCTGTACCTGCTCTGGAGGTCCCATACATCCAAGGGCCAGACACCATCGGTTTTGGCTTCACCTGATCCTGCAGAAGCTCCTGCAGCACCAGGACTTCCTCCAGGAACTGTAGTCTGGATGACGTCTGCTTTCAACGATATTTCAGGCTCAGTTTTTCTTTCTGTCGTCTTCTGGGTCGGTCCCAGCATCATACATCATTCCTTCACGACGTTGGCAGCATCTCAACACTGATTGGCTTTCGTGGCCTGGTGTCACACAAATTTGCTTGAAAAGTTCAATACTTTCAACTCCAGCGTCTACGTGTATTTGTGGCAAAACGTGCCGCTCCAATGCCCGGACACTCCCAACACCCTGCAGCAATGCATCCAAAGCACCACCCGGGGTGAATCTGTGTCTAAACGGGTCTCTCCATTGGCTTTGTATGTAATCTTGACGTGCAAATGTGAAAATTTGCGTTCGGTGTGGACGTACCATAACCCTTAAACAGACTCCTTTAAACAGCAGCAGCTAAGAACACTTTAAATCAGGCCTATTCTAATCAGTTTGAACTGTCATGTGTCAGTTTTCAGTTCCTCCACAGCACCTCTGCGTCATTTCCAGCTCTGAAAATTCCATAGTTTATCTCATATCAGCATTCACTAACGTCCAGATCTAAGTCCATTTCTGACTGAAATGATCAGTTTTGGCTTCTGGCCAAACAAGCTGTTCTCTGATTGGCCAGCTCAGTACACGTACTTTTGGAATGAAGTAGTACCTGTAGTTGTAGTAGCAGTAGTAGCATTATTAATGAATTATCCAACACAAGGAGTGGCAAAATATTCACATATTTAAACTGTTTTCTAAACATATGGTTTGTTTTCAGTATAAAGATGGAGGGTGTTAACGCTGATGTCACATCAATATTCTGTTTAAATTGTTAATGTCTGTTCTTTGTTCCTTGTTTGGTTCATATGTCATTGTCCTTTACCTTCTGCTTTATTTATGGTGTCACTGCTTCGTGCTGTACTTTAGCATTAGTGCTATACTAGTTTTGTTCTTATCATTGTTGGTCTGTGGTTATAATGATGTGAGTTTAAGTGTTGAATGTATGAATGTGTTTTATTTCTGTGTTCCATTCACATTTTGGCCCCATGGTTTAGACACAGATAAATGAGTTGAGTTGAGTTTGGGCCTGATTATTTTATCTATCTTGTTTATTTAGTTTATTTGGCTTGTCAATGGACAGGAGTGAATGTTTAGAACTTGAGTTTATTAAGTTATTGATGAGAAAGGGGGTGGAGTTAAAATAAGTGTTTCTTCTTCCCACTCTTTTTTGGGTCTAAATCATTTTTACCTGTCTGTTAGTTAGCAAGATAACCCAAAAACTTAAGGATGGATTTTGCCGAAAATTTCAGGGTATGTTGGTAATGGGGAGATCTGCAAATGATTAGCTTTTGGTGGTGATCTGGGGAGGAAGGAGGTCTTATTATATCTTTTTGTATGTATGTATTACGTAAATTGCTCAAAATAAGCAAATCAATCAATCAAAACCATGACGTCACAACCATAAACATCTTCCATCCAGGTGGTAAAAAAGTTAAATATTCTGAGAAATATTCTTGACTCATCCATCGTCACAACAAAACAACAATTTTTAGCTCATCCGGATGAAGTCGCGATGAGCTATTACCATCAAGCTTCGTCCATCCTTCATCGGCGTCCGTCGTCGTCACTAAAATCTCTTCCCTCAATTCTCAATGGATTTCAATTCTGATTTTATGATTTGTTGAATGACTCCCTTTTGTTGATAACAAGACATCACAGCTCTGAGTACAGCGGCATTGGAACTATCTTTCTTCTTATTATTCTTATTCTTATTTATTTATTTTACTATTAGCTCAGATGAGTTATTGCCGTTGCACTGCGTCCGTCATCTGCCGTCGTTGTCATCGTCCACAATTCACTAAAATCTCTTCTCCTCCCTCAGTTCTTAACAGATTTCAATTCTGAATGATTCGTTAGAAAGATCAAAGCATTAGTCATAAAACTTATCACTTTGTTTGTCGAAATTGGCCTTTGTAAACAATTGGTTTACAACTTTGTTTATTTCTCCAGTCTGTCACTATAATCACTGCTCTTCCCTCAGTTCTCAACAGATTCCCAGTTTCAACCCAGATCAAAGAAAGTAATTGATCCAATATTAGTTTCCACCACCAACCTCCTGAGTATCATTAACATATTGATCCTCGCAAAAAGAAAACCATGAACCAGGCTGCTTTCCGTAGTGTTTCACCCCAGACCCCGCCTACGTTCCCCTTCTTCTGCAGCACGGGGAGCAATATGGAGCCTCCGGTGAGGGAGACACGCTGACTCCTAAAAAGGTTCTAAAGGTTCAGTTGTGTGGAATTGGTTTGGGTTTTTAGGGTCTGACGAAGCCCAGGTACTGCCTGGTTGTAAACTGTGTCTTCAGACTGTTGTTGTTGACGGTAGCGGTACGACCACTCTGTTAGCGCATCTGAAGCTAAAGCATCCAGTGGAGAAAAGCAGAACTCTTAGAAAAGGCAGAGACTAGCGCTGCAAGTACTTCTTCAAAATGTTCAACAAGCACTGACTGAAAGCTTTTCTCACGGCACACCTTATGATAAACATGGAGCACGATGGGGAGCGATAACAGACACAATAACATCATATATCCAAAATATTGGTAACATGTTCAGGAGTTTTGAAGTAGCTTGAATGATAATTAGGTTTTGTTTTATTTTGTCCTTACAAAGTAAAAATGTTACTAGTTTTATTTTTATCTTACTTTTGCACTACTACGATTTTTGCAATGTTTTTCATATAATATGAGTATTAATGTATATTGTTTTTTCAACAAAATGTATCTTTTACACTATTTTTTTTGCACTGTTTTTCCTGTAACAGTGGTGGATATGTCTGGACTTACTACAGTTCATGTAGGCAAAGTCTCAGGTTGCAGTTGCACCTTTTGCACAACTGATTTATTATTTACACTTATTTGTAGAAGTATTTTTGTTTTACATGTTATTTAATAATAATTTAAAAAAAGAAGATGAAAGAAACCACGTTTCTAGTGTTTTCATTTTCATTTAGCCCACGTGGGAAAAAAATTGTATTGTGAATCGTGAATCAAGTTTTTTGGGAAAAAATCGAAGATTTTTTTAAAAGAGAAAATCGCCCAGCCCTACCATGACGATTAAAAGGAGAAAAAAAAGGGATTTATTTATTTATTTTATTTTTTTTATTTTTTTATTTCTACAGACACTTCTCTCAGAATGAACGGAGCAGATGTAAAAAAAAAAAAAAAAAAGAAGTAAGACTTGAGTAAATTACATTTTATAATTTTTTTTGGGTTTGTTTTATTTTGTTTATCCATTAGTAGAGTCTTAGTTATATTTCAATTTGTGATGTTAAATTACAAACATTTTGCACTGAAAAGGTTTTTTTTTTTCAAAATAGTGCAATAAAGTTCAGGTTTTAACTTCGCGAAACAGAGATTCATGAAGTCATGTTACTTTAACGGTCTGTTTGTCTGTGTGTCAACACATTTCCTCTGTTCTCACTCTCTTGTCATGTACAAGGACACACATGCGAGGATGAAACAAACCGAGTTTCAGCCCAATCAACTCACTAATTCCGGTCTGGCGCTATATTAAATTTGTCGTTTTCAACATGTATTGATGATTTAACATGATAATGACTGATAATGATGGATTTGTGATTTGACGAGATCACAGATTTCATATGATTCACAAAGTGGCCATGCTCTGTGTGGCCTTCTAGTTTATTGTTGTTAATCTCACCCAACATTGGTGTGTGTGTGTCCGCAGAGACATATCATGCTATAACTCAATGAATTGTTTACACCATGAAATTACATGGGCATATAAATATAACTAATGCACATCAGATGCAATGATCCATAATAGAGGTCAAAGGTCAAGGTCACAGTTAGCTAAAAGTCACAGAATTTTCAGATTGGTACCACATGATGCGGAATGAGGTTTTCTACACTTCTCATAATTGGTGTCATCATCTACAACCAATAGTTTTTCAGATCTCTGGAGGTCAAAGGTGACATGTCACAAAATTAACTTGTGTAACACTGTGCGTGTGAAACATAGACATATCACACTATAACTTAATCAATACTGGATATGTTTTCATAATATTACATGCACTGGTGCATATACACATATCACCAAATTATCAATATTGCAAAAGGTCAAGGTTGCAATTAGCAGAAAAGTCAAAATCACATTATTGGCTCTAATTCAAGAACAGGTGAGATTAGGCATTCTGTGAATACTGGTTTCAGATGTAGTCCATTTAACAGAATATTACCAACACTGATGTGAAATACTGTCTGTGATATTACTGTTTGAATGACATTTAAATTAGATTAGATGGTCTGTGTTGTTAAATATATTTCTATTCTATGATAGCTTTATTTCTCAGCTTTGACGACACAGATGTGTGATTTGAACATGGCTGATGTCATAGTATTTTGTGCTGCTAATCACTTCAGGTAGCGTTATACACTGAATTAAAATGTCTAAAAACATTTTATTATCATATCACTGACTCTTCTAAATAGTCCGTATGTTCATCTTCCATTTCCAAACTAAATGTGTGTTTTCTGTCATCATCTTCTACCTGTGTGGTGTTTCTTCCCAGCTGACAAATGCTAGCTAGTATTAGAACTAGATGGGACATTGGCTAGTTAGGTCCACCTAAGATTTGACTTTGACTTTTAAGTTTGACAGCTTTAATGTCCTTAAAAAGGCAGTTTGTTTTATAGCACAACAAGATGACATAAAACACACATACTGTACAATTCAAAGCACATACATCACAATAGATAGTGAACATGTAAATAAATAAATAAATACCGACCACTGGTCATATGGTTCACCTTTTCAGATGGCCGTGCCGTTTTTTTTCCACACATGCGATGTGTGTATGTCACTCTCTTTTTTTGTCAGCCCACCACAACTTCCACAAATTGTTTCAACGGATTTGTGGAAGTTTTAAATTTTTTGCTGTCAGGGGGGAGTTGCTGACAGAGAGTGGTCCGTGTCCTGATGGACAGGATTTTACGTTTCATAAATCTGGAACACCATGACGGCCCCACTTTGAAACCTCAATATTAATTTTGCGGGTGATTGTTTTGGCTTTAAGTCGGTTCTGTACGGTGGATACACCTGGGCCAGCTGCTCTCTGTATGGTCTTCATCCTCCAGAATATTTTCAAGTTCAGACCACCTGCTATTATGTCGTCTGAAAGCTTTTTTCGACCTTTGTCATTGCATGAGCTCTTCTTGTGACCTCCAACGTCTCACCATACATTCATTGATGCTAAACTTGTGTGCAGCAGCGTGGTTTCCTTCCTGGATAGAAAGATCGATATCCTTCAACTTAAAACTTGCATCATATGAAGTTGTTTGTGTTGGTTCCATGATGAAAGGCTGAGGATTTGAAAATAATTAACAGTTGGTAATTTGGCGTCAGTGTTCTATCTGCTAAAGAAAAAGTAGTGTATTCCTCTTTGCATTGATTGTTCTGAGTAGTTTTGATTCTAATTCAGGTTCGGGCGCCCTAGTGGTGGGAGAAAAATCCACAGAATAGCCACACCTTTGTATAAGCCTAATGGTTCAAAACATATGAAAAAAAGTAGCAGGTTATAGTCCAGAAAGTATGGTAATCTAACCAGATAAAGGTTATTAAGATCAGTTTACAATTCACAATTTTAACTTTTTAATCTTAGAATTTCAACTTTTTATCTCATAAGTTTGACTTTTTATCTCATAATTTTAACTTATCTCACAATTTTAACCTTTCTATCTCACCATTGTCGGAGGAGTCCAGAGAAAGTTAGGAATGACTAAACAAAATGGTGGATTATGGAGTTTAACGACTGTTGTCGCTTCTGTAAAAAGAATTTAAAGATTGTTGACGTTTTCTCACATTCTTCACTTATCTTTGATAAAAGGAAATTTACACCAGTTGTTGTTCTTCTTCTATGGTTGTTTACACTTGTTACTCTCCCAATCGTTACTGCGTCACTTTGTTACACCCACCCTCTGACTCTATACTTCACTGTGATTGGTCGGCCAGTCTCAGGGAAATCTAGCCAAAAGTTAGATTGAGCGAAACTACGTCATCCTAAAGATGACACTGATTGGTTGTAGTACCGTCCTATTGCATACAGAGGATTTGAAAGACAACCTTTTAACCCCGCCTCCCCTGACTATGAAGCACCACTAGACCCATACATGGAATGAATAGGGATAGCACTGCTAGGCTAGGCTAGGCTAGTCATAGCCTACAAAAGGCTGCATTAAATAATTAAACAATATCTGCAATTTCATTGGTCAGAGCACGAGGCCATCGACAACCGCCCACTTTGCCCCACCCCTTATGATGGGTGTAACTATAGGTGAGAGTGGGCTCATGTGAGTCCAGTGTTCCTGTGTGAGTGGGCGGGACAGTGGGCATGGCCTGAACCCATCCTTGGCTTGTGTTAAAGGTGGGACTAACCAGATGTTTGTGGGTTTGGGCAGATGTTCACACAGGTGCCATGGTTGTGGTCCAGGTCCAGATCCAGAACCGTTCTTCTTTTTGTTTCCTTTTGTCCCACAACGACCCAGAAAGCACCGGCACTTCCTGGTCTGGGGTTTCAGAGTAAAAGCTTTTGAGTGATTCACACTGTGATGAGATTATCTGTGCAGGGATTTTCATTTCCACGCTGCCGCCTCAGCTGCAGCCGACGGAAAACAATCCACTTAAAGCTGCGGCGGAATTCCAGGGTTTTCCTTGTTCTTTAATCATGTCCTTCATGCTGAAGCTGACATTGTTTTTTTTAGTCATCGCACAAATAATCCCACATTCAGCCAGGTGTGACTTTAGACCTGGATCTGGGTCAGTTTGATCTGTCCTGGATTTACCTGGAATATTTGTAGAAATATTACCTGGAACATTTGTAGAAATATTACCTGGAATATTTGTAGAAGTATTACCTGGAACATTTGTAGAAATATTACCTGGAACATTTGTAGAAATATTACCTGGAATATTTGTAGAAATATTACCTGGAACATTTGTAGAAATATTACCTGGAATATTTGTAGAAATATTACCTGGAACATTTGTAGAAATATTACCTGGAATATTTGCAGGAATATTACCTGGAATATTTGTAGAAATATTACCTGGAACATTTGTAGAAATATTACCTGGAATATTTGTAGAAATATTACCTGGAATATTTGTAGAAATATTACCTGGAATATTTGTAGAAATATTACCTGGAACATTTGTAGAAATATTACCTGGAATATTTGCAGGAATATTACCTGGAATATTTGTAGAAATATTACCTGGAATATTTGTAGAAATATTACCTGGAACATTTGTAGAAATATTACCTGGAACATTTGTAGAAATATTACCTGGAATATTTGTAGAAATATTACCTGGAACATTTGTAGAAATATTACCTGGAACATTTGTAGAAATATTACCTGGAATATTTGCAGGAATATTGCCTGGAATATTTGTAGAAATATTACCTGGAACATTTGTAGAAATATTACCTGGAATATTTGCAGGAATATTACCTGGAATATTTGTAGAAATATTACCTGGAACATTTGTAGAAATATTACCTGGAATATTTGTAGAAATATTACCTGGAACATTTGTAGAAATATTACCTGGAATATTTGCAGAAATATTACCTGGAACATTTGTAGAAATATTACCTGGAATATTTGTAGAAATATTACCTGGAACATTTGTAGAAATATTACCTGGAATATTTGTAGAAATATTACCTGGAATATTTGTAGAAATATTACCTGGAATATTTGTAGAAGTGTTACCTGGAACATTTGTAGAAATATTACCTGGAATATTTGTAGAAATATTACCTGGAATATTTGTAGAAATATTACCTGGAATATTTGTAGAAGTATTACCTGGAACATTTGTAGAAATATTACCTGGAATATTTGTAGAAATATTACCTGGAACATTTGTAGAAATATTACCTGGAATATTTGCAGAAATATTACCTGGAATATTTGTAGAAATATTACCTGGAATATTTGTAGAAATATTACCTGGAACATTTGTAGAAATATTACCTGGAATATTTGTAGAAATATTACCTGGAATATTTGTAGAAATATTACCTGGAATATTTGTAGAAGTATTACCTGGAACATTTGTAGAAATATTACCTGGAATATTTGTAGAAATATTACCTGGAATATTTGTAGAAATATTACCTGGAACATTTGTAGAAATATTACCTGGAATATTTGTAGAAATATTACCTGGAACATTTGTAGAAATATTACCTGGAATATTTGTAGAAGTATTACCTGGAATATTTGTAGAAATATTACCTGGAATATTTGTAGAAATATTACCTGGAATATTTGTAGAAGTATTACCTGGAATATTTGTAGAAGTATTACCTGGAATATTTGTAGAAATATTACCTGGAACATTTGTAGAAATATTACCTGGAATATTTGTAGAAGTATTACCTGGAACATTTGTAGAAGTATTACCTGGAATATTTGTAGAAATATTACCTGGAACATTTGTAGAAATATTACCTGGAATATTTGCAGGAATATTACCTGGAATATTTGTAGAAATATTACCTGGAACATTTGTAGAAATATTACCTGGAATATTTGCAGGAATATTACCTGGAATATTTGTAGAAATATTACCTGGAACATTTGTAGAAATATTACCTGGAATATTTGTAGAAATATTACCTGGAATATTTGTAGAAATATTACCTGGAACATTTGTAGAAATATTACCTGGAACATTTGCAGAAATATTACCTGGAACATTTGTAGAAATATTACCTGGAATATTTGTAGAAGTATTACCTGGAACATTTGTAGAAATATTACCTGGAATATTTGTAGAAATATTACCTGGAATATTTGTAGAAATATTACCTGGAATATTTGTAGAAGTATTACCTGGAACATTTGTAGAAATATTACCTGGAATATTTGTAGAAATATTACCTGGAATATTTGTAGAAATATTACCTGGAACATTTGTAGAAATATTACCTGGAACATTTGCAGAAATATTACCTGGAACATTTGTAGAAATATTACCTGGAATATTTGTAGAAATATTACCTGGAACATTTGTAGAAATATTACCTGGAATATTTGTAGAAATATTACCTGGAATATTTGTAGAAATATTACCTGGAATATTTGTAGAAGTATTACCTGGAACATTTGTAGAAATATTACCTGGAATATTTGTAGAAATATTACCTGGAATATTTGTAGAAATATTACCTGGAACATTTGTAGAAATATTACCTGGAATATTTGTAGAAATATTACCTGGAATATTTGTAGAAATATTACCTGGAACATTTGTAGAAATATTACCTGGAATATTTGCAGAAATATTACCTGGAACATTTGTAGAAATATTACCTGGAATATTTGTAGAAATATTACCTGGAACATTTGTAGAAATATTACCTGGAATATTTGTAGAAATATTACCTGGAATATTTGTAGAAATATTACCTGGAACATTTGTAGAAGTATTACCTGGAACATTTGTAGAAATATTACCTGGAATATTTGTAGAAATATTACCTGGAATATTTGTAGAAGTATTACCTGGAACATTTGTAGAAATATTACCTGGAATATTTGTAGAAGTATTACCTGGAACATTTGTAGAAATATTACCTGGAACATTTGTAGAAATATTACCTGGAATATTTGTAGAAATATTACCTGGAATATTTGTAGAAGTATTACCTGGAACATTTGTAGAAATATTACCTGGAATATTTGTAGAAATATTACCTGGAATATTTGTAGAAATATTACCTGGAACATTTGTAGAAATATTACCTGGAATATTTGCAGAAATATTACCTGGAACATTTGTAGAAATATTACCTGGAACATTTGTAGAAATATTACCTGGAACATTTGTAGAAATATTACCTGGAATATTTGTAGAAATATTACCTGGAATATTTGTAGAAATATTACCTGGAATATTTGTAGAAGTATTACCTGGAACATTTGTAGAAATATTACCTGGAATAT